>PVIC010006943.1:0-52464 GCA_004025085.1 Thryonomys swinderianus
AAACAAACAAACAAAGTCTGTGGTAGTGACAAATACACAATAATGTGATCGTG
This sequence comes from Thryonomys swinderianus, assembly GCA_004025085.1. NCBI lineage: Eukaryota > Metazoa > Chordata > Mammalia > Rodentia > Thryonomyidae > Thryonomys > Thryonomys swinderianus. Next base: position 54 of record PVIC010006943.1, read on the forward strand.
AATAACTTAGATTAATTTTTTGTCATGGTATATGTTGTTGGTTAAAATTTCCTTGAACACATAAAAACTAGAATTTTGACAAAAATTCTGAATAGACGGACTTTTCTCCAGTTCAATAATTGAACTTCAAAAATAATTTTTTTAGTGACATCTAACAGGATGTTGGCCACAGAAAGCATGAAGGAAGTGGGTCTGTTTATTGCATGTGTAGCTAGAACATCTGTATAAGAGAATAAGAAAGAGTGGAAGTGATTTAGTTGTTTGAAAAATCCAAATTGCTACTCCATTTTTCCCCTTAACATGTATTAAACTTCAACCTCAGTCCCAAGGCCAGGGACGTGATCTACACGGTGCTGTCCAGTATAGTCCTCAGAGCCGAAAGCAGCACAGGAAAGTCGTGCAGCCCCTGGCTCCAGATGAGATGGCCTTGGGTGACAATGGGTGACAGTTACCGTCCATTCTCAACCCAACCGTATTCACAGATTTCACCTTTTTTACTAGACAGTGTTTGCAGGATGTAGTGATCATGCTCCTCATAAGGACTGATGCATGTACAACACATCCTAATGCCTTTTCCCCTCCCCCTCCCCACTCCTCCCCATCTCTTGACCCTCTCCCTTTCACAGAGGATCTGGCAACCCCCACTTTAAGGAGGTTAGTTGTAGAGAAGAGTGAGGAGACTGGGATGTCCTGTTCTCAGTCCTGATCTTTACAGCTCTTTGGTTAGAGGTGGTGAGACAGGTTCCAGCTAACCAGGAGACTCCTTGAATTACTACTGTGCAGAAAGCCTTAGGCAGCCCCAGAGTTCCGACTTCAGCTTCTGGAGTTAAGATGGAGCAGAGAGTTGCCATCAGGTAGTGTCACATTCCAGCCGGGACTTCAGTTTGGAACGCAGAACCAGACTCAAGAAATTGCAGCCTCCTAACTAATTAGGCTTATTGAGTTCATTTCATTATTCTCAAAATATCATCACCACCTTTTACCTGAATGAATCCCTTGGATCCTACTCACTGCATAATGGCCGGCTTTATGGTACCTTAATTTTTGGTAACTGAAGTTCTATAATTACACTGTCACTAGACATTATGGAGAAAGAAGTCACCTGAGCAGAAGCTGATTGTGTAACTAATTAAAGTTACATTTTTGCTGTCTTTGGCGCAGTTGTCTGTTTACTTCTTAGAGTACTTTATTTCTCAGTAGATTTAGGAATGATGCTAGCTATTATATGAAGAACTATTTTATACCCATAACCCCTTGTGTCCTATTTAATCTTTGAAGGAAATAAACTTTCTAACAGTAGCAACCACATTTTAAAAAACATTACTAAAGTAATTATCAAAGCATACCAGAAAAGCACAAAAACATTCTGAGTATGAATATCAGCGTCTAAAATCCCTTGTCATTATGTGTCAGTACAAAAAGCTATAAGGATGCATTTCAATTGATAAAATTTGCATGCACCTTGCCAAATAGCTTTTTACTAATTTTAAAAATTACTTCTACATTTTGTGTTCATTATAAAGACATACAAACAGTTTAACAGCCTGTTATATATAACCAATATTTGTGCTTAATTTTTCTATATTAAGCTTCAAGAATTTAATCATGTCTCTATTTATTATGGCATTACTGTATGTCTGTGTGGAAAACTCTCTTTCTATGAAGCCCTCTTCAAGAAGAAAACCCAATGCTTGTTGTTGAAATATTTGTATTTAATAAATGAGAAATATTCTCATTTATCTATGAAGTAAGCAAAGGACTTTTTATCTAAAGGAGCTAGATTGTTCAGATAGTGGTTATTAAATGTGATATAAATATTCCTATATCAGAAAATCAAGCATTGTCATTTGCTGAGTGTTTAGTACAGTTCCATTACTATTTTGATCACATATAAGTTAAAAATGATCCACACAAACAATATTTCATTATTTGAGGAAGAAAAAATAATGAATGCCCCTCTTGCCAGTACTAGTTTCAAAACAACTAGAATACATTTTGGAGTGATCAGATTGAAGCTGTTTCTGATAAAAGCTGGCTTGGGGGATGATTTGGAGGTAGCCATGTGCTCAGTCAGCTTTTGGGTGCTTGGAAAGCTGGGTTGTTCACATATGTATTTCCTCAGGTCTGTGTTTCCTGACATCATGTTGTTGGTGTCATAAAATCAGCCTATGTGAAGTAACTGAACCATCGAATCCGTAAATGAAGGAGAAGGGACTTTTCTCCCTGGTGAGGTAGTTGAACATAAACAGAACATATCTGAATTCAAGTACTGAGTCCAGAGGTTCCTGGCAGAGCCCCATGGCCTGAGGCTGGAAGGTACCTTCCCTGAGCTGCCAGATGTATTCGCTGCAGACAGCTTACAGATGAGAGGAAGGAGGACTGAAGACCTGTAGGTGTAGTTCTTTCCAAAGTCTGTCTTCATGGGGTGGGGGTGGGGGGTAGTTACGGGAAAGTAGGACTTCTTTTGGAAGAAAGCATCAGTGTGAATAATATTTATTCAATGCCCCAAGCTTTGCCTTTTCTTATTTCACACACTGGTTTGAAGCATTAAGGAATGAACTTTCTTGGACGAATGATTCTCCCCTACAAGGAGAAATTAACATTTCATTCAGTCTCTTACTAATTTAATGAAGCACCAATCCTAATAGTACTCTTTGTCTCTCTGGGTTTGATCTCAGAGAGCTCTACTCCTGGAACCATTTACAAATTAATAAATCATATTTACATTCATTTAATCTTTGTAAAGACTCAACTCTAGAATTTCCCCTCTCATTTTTCCCTATAGTAATACAAGATTTACAGTGATTTCACAGTGGAAAGAATGGAAGGGAACAATGCAGAGCAACCATTGTCTGTGTAATTTCCCAGTGTGATCTGCATGTCTACTTCATATGTCGACCTCAGCACACTTACATTCATTTGGTATTTCTGTAGCTGTATTCTGTATTCTGAATTTGGTATTTCTGTAGCTGTTGGAACAGTTTTCTGTGGGTGGTCACAGTTACTCTGAAGTTTCGTTCTTTGAGGAACCAATGTCTGTACAATGTCAGAACATATAGGAATGAACTGAAGCAAACAGGAAATACACATGATGAAAAGTCCATCACCATGAGAAATCATTGACATTTTTCAAAGCAGTAAACTAATTCCAAAACACTGTAGTCAATTATAAAAATCCATTTGCTACTCTCATTTTCATCTCATTATTTGCTGTTACACTGTCTAGTTGAAGCTTTGCAATTTGGCTAGTAAGCAAAATAAGATACTCTAACATGCATAGGTAGTACCTGAGGCATTTTGTGTTCCTGGGACAAAATCCCCAGCACCACAGCTTACAGGTGGGGAGGGCTAGTCCAGCTCCCCATTTTAGCCCATCATTGACCATCTCTGAGGATGGCACAGGACAAACCACTCACCCCAGTGTGGCCAAGAAGCAGAATGAGGAGGGAGAAGCCAAGGACAGCAATCTGTACTTCCAGGTCACACTCCCAGGGTCACCTCCAAACCGGCCCATGGCCAACAACACAGTTGTTTACTGAGCTTGTCGATGGAGGAGCCTGTTGAAGAGCACAGCAGCCCGTGATCCATCACTGCCCACAGGAGGCTGCCAGGCAGCATTTTACACCAAAACCATGAAATACATACATACATACATATATGTGTAAACTTAAGAGTGAAATGCCAGCACTTTTCATATAAAAATGTATAATTCATATAAATGTCCCACGTTTCATATAAACCTGCTCTCGTTTTCTACTTGGAGGTAAAGTGTTTCAAAATGAATCTTTTAGTTAAAATTCAGAAATATAGCTTAAAATCAAATAATTTGACTCTCTTCACCAAAAACTCCAAAGAAATTGTAGAGCTTGCCAATTTCTTCTCTATCTGACCTAAATTTGGTCAGTTTAGCATCCCCCTTTTTCTTTCCCTTCCTCTTTCCTTCTCTGGAAAGTAGGAAATTCTTTTCCAGTATTATATTTGTATTAGTTTAACACAAAATCTTTCATGCTCCATAATTTTCAAAGACTCTGATATTTAATTATATTCTCAGCATAAGCACTGGCCCCCACAAAGTGTGGATTTGATTCTGGGACTTAGCAGTAGGAGCTTTTTAAAGAGTACCTTTAATTTGATTCTGTATCTTTGCTGCCTGTATCTATTGTCACATGTATCATATTTAAAAGGACATTCAGTGGATGTGGTAGTCTTAGACCCTCGAGGGTTCCTATTGATTTTTCCAGGCATGAAGAACAGTTTGGCCATGAACCTTCACCTTCTGGTTGCTGAAATCTGTGTGTGTTACACACCGTATGTAAGAAGCTGTCTTAACAGGTGCACTGAGGCTTGAACAGGAGTCTGGCTGACTTATCATGCTTGGATCACACATAGCTGGTGACATCCAAGGGAAGATGTCAGAGAGCAGGCCACTGCACAGGGCACTGGATGCTAAAAGTGAAGGTGGTTTTTTAGCTGCCCGTACATTCAGGTCATGAACTGGCCACCAAGTAAAGTCCTCTGAACTGGAGTCTTGGAGCTACTCACTACAGGTTATTCACACATGCTCCTCAGTTGAGTCCCTCCCCAACTGGACACTCACACTGAGAGCAAATCCCAGGGCTTTGGAAGGTGTTTCCTCACCAGACTCATCCTGAGGATATGGAGCTGGGTAGGAAGGATGGAAACACATCCATAGCTATAAGCAAAAAAAATAATAATAATAATTCATTGACTTTCTGTCTTCTGGTGCCTAATGTGTTCATTATTGTTATCTTGAAATTTGAGCCAGACGTGGTGGCTCATGCCTGTAATCCCAGCATTCAGGAGGCCGAAGCAGGAGGATTGCTGAGTTTGAGGCTTGCCTAGGCTATATAATGAGCTCAAGCCCAGCCTGAACTACAAAGTAAGACCCTGTCTCAAAAAAAAGGAAAGAAAAGAAATGGTGTTTGGGGCACAGTCTTTGTTATCAGTATGTTTTAAATAACAAGATATTGATGGCAATGAATTTTGTAACTGTAATTTCCTTCTCTGATGGACATCACTGGGAAATGCGTTAAAGAGTCCTGTCAGCTTCCTTAGCAAGGTGTCTGCACTTTAACAACATAGTAAAACATTTTAATAGCATATAATTTAAATGTTTAAAATCTACATTGTAAAGCAAACTAATACATATTGTAGGCTTTGTCTTTTTCGGCACTTTAAATTCTGAACATTTTAAGCAAACAGAAAAGGACAGAAAATGTAATGATACCTCGTACTGGGAATCTAGATTTAAACCACAGACTTCATTGCCATATTTTTCTATAGACTTTTCTCTACTAAAAAAAAAAAAAAAAAAACAAAGAGAAGCCTACACTCTTAAGTACCAGGTTCTTCATCCCATCTCTTTCCTTCTTCTTGCACTCTTCTTGACCTCCCTGTTACTTGGGACTTGAACCACATATTCTTCATGACAGTGTTATAGTACTCTGTTTGCTTTTAGAAGTTGCATAAATTGTTAATATGAATATAATTTCTTTATTTTAAATTGGGACTTTACTATTTAGTAACTAGCAGGTGAAAAGCATGCTGTTACATATATTGTCAAATAATTTTATCTTTGTCTTTTTTGTGCATGTTTTCAAAGGAATGGTCAAGAGATCTTACTGTTTGTGTCTTCTCTTATCTTGGAGAGTTTCCATCTCTATACTTGAAGAACAGGTGATTTTTAAACTGTCTGGAATAATATAGTTTGTTTAGAATATGTGGACATTGAGTACTGATCTCACCCTTCCCTGTAGTGTGTGTGTGTGTGTGTGTGTGTGTGTGTTTTGGGTTGGTTGACTTGGAGTTTGTTATTTTTCTTGGGTACTGGTGGCTTGAGACTGTTCTGTTATTTTTTATTCAAAATAACTTATGTTTTTTACTTCAGAGCAGCCCAGCTGGTCATGACACCTTGGGTCACACTTTTTCTCCCAGAATTTTGTATGTGTTGTTGTCCTATTTCAATCATTTGCTACTGTTATGGGAAAGTCCAAGCCCAGCTTCACATTGTCCTCTTGTCTTACTGTCTTCCTTCCACTGAGACACCTGTTGTTGAAGTGCAGGACTCTCACAGTGGTGACTTTCACAGGAGGTTTTCCTGGAGCACGTTGTAACAGCATAACATAAGTGGCCAAATTGACTAGTTTCCCCTTTCAGAGAAACTAACCACATTTTCTGCCATCATAATTAGGTCTACCTCTCATGGGAAAAGCATTTCTTATGATGTACACAGGCACTGCATTTCCCCACACCTGTTATTTTCTCCAGCTCAGGGCCACCTGGATGGGGCCAAGTGGATGTGCCTGTGTCGAGTGGGTACTTCCACCTGAAGCATACTGTCGTGGAAGATCCTGCATTTCCCATCATTGGCTCCAAATACAACTTAAAGATTTGTCGTAACTTCTTTATCCTTACACGCAAGGAGTGTCCAGAGTGGACTCTGCAGGAACTGTGGAAAGAGTTTGGGAGTTTAGGCCGGGGTGTCTGTTTATAAACATTTGAGTTCCCTCCTGGGGTCAGTCAGAGCTGTGGTGGGAACAGGAAGGCCATGAGCTGTGGCCAGAGCTGTTCCATTTCTACTGTCACACTGTACGATGCACCTCATGCACGGGCTTTAAAGTCACAATATTTTTCATCAAAGTTTAATTTCAAGATAGGAAGAGAAAAAATGTAAATGCTTTAAAATAATTTATTATCTTGAACAGACCTGGATGCATAGTACTTTCCTCTTACTCTAGGCCCCGGAAGTGTTAAGGGCCAGCCTGTTGATCTCTGATTTTCCCTTCTGAGGATGGAGTGACTGGGCCCAGCCTTCCTTTATGTCAGTGTTTCAGTTTAGATTGTGGCCCTATTCCAGCTGGCTGGTTGCATGTTACTTACTTATTAGTTTGGAAATAGTTATCTTTTAGAATCCAGTCACTTTCTTCAGGTCTTCAATTGTTTTCTTGTGTTGTTTTGTTAAGTATTTCTGTAGTTCAAACCATCGGAAAAATTTTCTTCACTTTCCTTCCAAACTGAGATCTCTACTTGTCCTTCCAATGGTGCATTCTTTCATTCCTTCTCCATCACAGTGGTGCACTCACTGTACTCTAGGATCATTCTCCCAGCTCTTTTCCTGTTGTTTATTTTGAACAGCCCTGTAAGAACTCACTGAAGGACTGTGACTTTTAGTTATCACATCTGTGACTGAGCTGGCTTGCCAGTGAAAGCCAGCTTAGTTTATGCTTAGCCACAGTCTTGTCGCTCAAAGGCCTAAGGAGGAGGGGTCGGGGGTGGGGAGGTAAACACTGTCTCATGGAGTTCAACTGGTCCAGGGAAGCCTGTTCTGTGCTGTGTCATGTTGTGCAGTGAAGCCCCAGCACTCCTGCCTGACCTCACTCCCTGCTGGGACCCTTCGTTTCACTGTCCTCTATGTCATCCAGCCCATATACAATGCATACTTTTTATTTGGCTTCATTAGTTAAAATGAGACTTACCTGAGCATCCACTATGGGCCAACATAAAATCCTCTTGAGTTTTTAGCTAATAGTATTCCAGATGTAAAACACCAGATTATGTGTCCTTGGTTTTTTGGTTTCTAAAAGCAAATAATTATACTTTTTGTTATTTTATTTATTATTGAGGAAGAATATTCTACTTTATCATCTCCTAAATTTTCACAATGACCTCACTTTTTATAAGTAAAAGCAACATAAGATGCTGTTGAATGATTGAAAATATTGAACAGGGCACAAAAATTAAAACTAATTCCATTTTCATGCTCCTTCACTGCGCCCCTCTGATCATGAATATTTTGTCCTCTTACCCCAATATTTTTCTTTTTTAATGCTTCTTAGATATCCCATTCTCTGTGTATGCTTTCTTAAGTACATAGTTTTCTTCTTTAGCTAACTCAGACCAAAACACATAGAGACATGGGCTTAGAAAGAACATGAACTGGACACACACCTGTTGTTACTCTTCCACTTACTCACTTTAGAAGCTCTTATCTGAGGTGTGAGGTTCTCCCGTTGTCCAGTGAGCCAGTGTGCGTAACTTAGGAACTGGATCATTGGCAGGTGACTTCTAACAGTTGAATCTAAGCTCTCTCCCTCTCTCCACACACTAACATTATTTACTAAGCAATTCTTTAAAACATCTTATAGCAGAACTCCCACAGAAGCAGGCTTCAATACCTGGGTATGTCACCACCTATTTTGAGGGAGACTGAGAGGGAACTTCTTTTTTTTGCTAACCATAAATATTGATGTTACAGAATACATCGGTTAGGATTCTCTAGAGTAGTTGATTCAATGTAAAATACGTGTATGCCTATACCAGGGTTGATGAGGTAGGGTCACCTGATCAGAACCCGGACCACTGGCCTCTGCCAGTGCAGGGATGGAAGAACCAAGCAGAGCCATCTGTGCACTGAGGACCGGAAGACGTGGGTGGGTCTGAGGTCTGGAAGCTTGCTGCAGAGTCACTATAAGGATTCTGTGTTGGAGAACCAAAAAGTCCTATTTAGAATGCCTGAGTCTGCACTGGTGCCGAAGGGAACTGGAGAGTGACATATGAAGGCCGTGGTGAGGATCATGGCTCCTCTGACAAAAAGGAGATATTTTCTTTTTTTTTTTTTTTTTTTGAGACAGGGTCTCGCTTTGTAGTTCAGGCTGGCCCTGAGCTCACTATGTAGCCCAGGCAAGCCTCGAACTCAGCAATCCTCCTGTCTCTGCCTCCCGAGTGCTGGGATTACAGGCGTGAGCCACCACGCCTGGCAAGGAGAGATTTTCTTAATCTTCCTCTCCTTATTTCACCCAGGCCACAAGTGTATTGGTTGGTGCCACCCACCTCTGGGTAGTTCTTCCCTCGGTTTGTGGCCTTTCAATCGTCCAGACACCCACTAATCTTCTAGGCTGTTCTTACTCAAACTGATATCACAACTAATAATCACACAATTAATTTACTTTTAAAAATTAAAAGTAATTCTGTTGAATTTATTATTATGTTGGTGTTAATTGCAATTAAATTAAAATGTACTTAGTGGATTCCTGGAGTTTGAACTGCATGTCTGCTTTATCTTCACACATCAACACCTCAGGGACAGGTCGCCTGGCTTTCCAGGCCTTTCTTCGAAGTACAGTTGGAAGCCTCTGTGGTTGACACAGTGCCTACATGCTGCGTTTCTGAAAAGCAAGCACCATGGGGGATGTCAAGGTCTGCACCAAATCTGCCAGTAGACTGGCCACCTTGGGCTACAGCTGCAGAGGCCACTAAGTGCTTGGATGGATGAGCATGGGGAACACTTTCGTAGGCATCTCTGGATGGGATGACTGTCAAAGGACAGTCTTTCAGTGGAGTTTACCCATTTGCACACTTGACTCAGGGATGGGTGCAATCTGGCCATTTCCCGAAATGCCCTCAAGATATCTTGTTTTCTTGTCTTGATGCAAAATATTAATCACCAAATCAGTTTGTTCAGCAGTTTTAAACTCAGCATTAGACAGGGAAAGATGTAGACAGATTCGGTGCCAGAATAAAACATGGACACCTCTACTACAGTTTCTAGCAGAGTCCTCTTTCCCATCTGAATGTGAACGTAGCATTTACTGTGCCCCCTCCTATCAACCTTCTAGTCTTCTGAGCTTTTTCCCCAGTCTGGGCCAGTCACTGATACATAGTCCATGGAAGTGCTGCATTCACTTCTAAATTAGTTGTGTTTCTTTTTGGATTTTTTTATGTTTTCCTGGATTCCATATTGGCAGGGCAGGAGCCTGCTCACCTAGCACATCCCCAGCATGGCGCACAGCCAGCTGGAGGCATTTCGTGAGGTAGTAGAAGAACATTAACCACTGCATTTTACCCTGAAGGTGGACAGCAAAGGACACAGGTAGTCTAGGCCTGGGTCTCAGCTCTTTGGTCCAGTGTCCCTACCACAGTGCAATGCCACCTACTGCTCTGCTTGCCAAGCTGATGCTCCCAGCTGCTTCAACTACTGGGGTCTGTGACTGACACCTTCTCAAAGACTGTCTCTTGTGGTTATCTCCCACCAGCCAGCATTGCAAGGTGTCCCCAAAAACTCTGAATTGAGAATTTTCCAAGTTTTCTAGTCCCCACAGTAGCTTAGTCCTGAACAGCTCCCTCTCCAGAGGGCTCCTGGTTGTTTCTTCTGATATGTGGCAGGTGCTGCAGTGGATTTCTCCTCCAAATGTCGACAGCCATGCATAAAGACTTGCTTTCAGACTCATTCCCCGCACTGCATTTACAGCTTGCCATAACTGGATCTCATGTGCAAGGAGGACGGCCTGTTCAGCATTCATCACTGGAGCTGCTGGCCCTCTGTACAACTACCTGTGCACGTGGCAGTGGGTTCCCCTGCTGTTAGGGAACCTGGTGACACTGTAGACTGATCATACCTTTCTCTGATGTCTGTATTTCTACTTCTACATGCTTTTTGGCATTTTTTTCCTTCTTTTTTGATTCCCAGAGCTCCTCCTCTCTTTAGATTCTCAGAATAAAACGTGTCTTTTATCACCCTGCTTCTGCTCATAGTCATAGGAAAGAACATTCTCTCATCTTTGCCACCTTACCCAGAAGCCTCTTCAGCCTTTTCTATTCTTCATTGCAGTATTTTTATATTCCCACCTCTTTTAGATTTGCCAATTGTACTTTGTGGTATGTTTGAAAATAACTTACTGCTTTATAGAAATTTCTCATGTGGGTATTATGCAAATGTTCATTAGCCTTCTGAAAAAATACCCCTATGAGTTGAGAAATATTAAAACTTACCCAGAATATTTAATCATATAATTATTGCTTTCTACACAAAAATAATATATCCTAATATCTACTTTATCACCCACATATTAAATTTTGAGTCTACAAAACATTTTGTGGACTGGGTACAGTGGTACATGCCTTAATTCAGGATACTTGGGAAGCTGAGGCAGAACTATCTGGGCTTCAGGGCTGTACTGGACAGCAGAGTGAGACAACCAAAACAGCTGTTCCATATAAACTATTTAAGTCATATTTTTAAAAATTTCTATCTTAATGTTACTATCTTAAAAGCCAGAATTCTTTCCTTTTTTAAAAAAATTAGACCTTAGTAAAAGAGAAAGCCTGTTCTGAAAGAAGAAATAGTGTCCTTATATTTTATGTTAATAACATAACCAATATACTAATTTTTTTAAAAGATTAATTTAGAATTATATACAATTTGGGCCACTAGAGGGCTGTATTATTTTTTAACCAATGAGTATAATTGTGAAAAAAATGGTGATATTTACATTGTTACTAGAAGTTGAAATGTAAAATTACCAAGTTTTAAATAGGATCCTTTTATGTAAAATATGTAATAATTTTCATGAGTTAAAAGCCACCTATGCAATATATTTACTATATTGTATGTGAAGGTAATAGTTCATATTTTAACATGTATAAGCAAATAATGCAGATTCAAATAGGATAGATTTTATAATTTTTACATATTATAATTTATAATTTTCACATATTTCAATTATCTTAACATTTTAAATGGTTAGAAAAAGTATTCTCTATTTTTTTCTCCCAATACCAAATACAGGTCATGCCTATTCATGTGTGCGTGTTCCGTGCCTCTTCAGAGAGGTTTCTAAAGAGAAGAACTCACATAACTCTGGATGGCAACACTGTGCTCTGCGCTGAGAAGAAGAATGTACAGTCAACTCTTTCAGTGTTGTCAGCAGACTGAAACCTGTGGGGCGTCAATGCCCAGAGTGTCCCGTCAGAGTTAAACTGATGTGAGCTCTGAGTGAGCCTCTGCTCTGCAAGTTATGTGCAGTATTTTGTGACATAACCCTGGGACCCGATCATGGGGAAAGCAGATGCTTGGAGAGCCTATTCTAGAGAATTACAAATGTTAAAGTCCCCTTTATCTTTCATTTCCTATCTTCTAACTCATTAAATCATACATGATGGTTTATTGTATAGTATGACAGTGCTTACTCCTTTAAGAATACCAAACTAGGCACAGAGAGCACCACTGAACTGGGCAGCTTCTTCCCTGTACATCCGCCATCACTGAGGAGAGTGGGTACTTTGTAGGTTACAAAGATATTCTAATATTGGGCCTTAGAGATTTCCAAGTGTCCTCACTCATGTGGAACTAATGTAACATGACCTCCATGTTCCATAATTTTCCCGGCTTTTGCTGTAATAAGAATGAGCTTCTTTAATGACTTACTTTGTGACATTGTCTCCCTTGGGCCTTACGGAACCCTGAATGCTCACACTAGCTTTCTGTTTGAGCCTCTTGTGCCCACTTAAGACTTCTAGTCAGGGTCAGACTAATCAGAAAAAGCTCTAGGAACTTCTGCATCTTTTCAGTGCATTTCTTCACCTATCCATCTTTATACATTTCTTTCTCTTCATAGTTTACACTATTATTAACAAATATACTCAAACTGTACGTTCATACAGTGTCTGCACCACATCCAGCAACTCTACTGCTGGTGCTCTCAGCCTGTGCAAATTTCATTTTCTTTGCATTTTATTCTAGTTTTAGTCTATTTTTTCTTGACTTTTCACTGATATTACCAATATTTTCTAGTTTTGACATTGCACAACTCATGGGACTCCAAAATTATAATAATATCCGGTTGTCCACCCTTTACAACAAGAAGTATGACCAACATTTCCAGTAGTGTTATTTCGAATTTTGATAAATAGTATTATTCCTTTTTAACTATTTGCTTGAGGTATCAAAAAGAGGATGCACCAAATTAAAGAAGGAACCTTTTTGACAGGTAATTTGGTATTCTATGAACTCTGAAGATAAGTCAAACATGTAATAGTATAAATTATTAAAATCCTTCTCTACACTATGTACTAAACATTTAATCAGTAAGATGTAGAAAGTGAAAATATAAATTACCATGTTAACATAACTATATATTTCAGCTCTTACAGGTTTTATTTATTATATCATTTCAACATCTTCCCCCAAAAAGAGAGAGCTCTTTTTGAAAATATACATCCTGGAGATCTGTGTGTTTGTAAATGGAAGAGACTAAATATGTTATAAATTCAGTTTATTTACAGTCTAGATTAATTGCTTCAGAGGCATGTAGACATACACAGAAGTGGAAGCAGTGCATACCTCATGTAAAAAGTATTTTTGCTGTGCTTTTTTCATTCACCTGTGCTTTCCAGTTATTCAATATATATTCCTGTTCTAGACCCAGTGGGACAGGAATCACTACTCTGCGCTGTTATAGTGCTGTCAAGGAGACACACATGAAGGAGCTAAACGGTCAGTCTGCGTATCGCAGGATGATAGGTGGTAGTACACACAGGAGCTCCAGGACCCGTGGCTGGGCTGAGGGAGGACAGGGAGCTGGCCCCACAGAAAAGGGACGAATGCTTGAGGACAAGACATGACTGTGTCTATGTGTGTGTCCTTGTCCGTGTGTGTATGTGTGTGTGAGTGAGTGTATAAACTGAAGCAGAAAACAGTGAGGTGTGATGCAGCCTGTGAAGGATGACAGGAGCCCGTCACGTGGATAGCAGAACTCGGGTCTGGATGTGTCTTATCTTTGGGGGGAGGGTTGGTTTTCCTCATAGAGCACTGGGAAGCCCTGAAACATTTTGAATGACCTGTATTGTAGATGTTTGGGAGAGACCCTTAGTACTTCAATATGTTATCTCCAGTCCATAGGGAGAGGGTGGATCATACACAGAGGAGTTTTGCTCTTTGTACCTTACTAGTGATGTTGCAGATATAATTTATTGAGCTATTTCAACATTGGGAAGATAACAAACAACCTGAGGTTTCTATGTTGTCATTTACATTTTTACAAATGCAAAATACATCGCTGCTGAGAGTTATAAGACTGCGCTAGGATTTACAGTCCCATTAGTTTGAGTTATAGCCTCCTCCCGAGCATGATTAACATAATGGGATCGTTCTAAAATGTCTGTTTAGAACACCCAAGGAGACGGTCCTCACGTCTGTTACACTGTTAAAGCCATTAGGATGAACGATGTCTCCTTCTCCCGCTTTACAGGGAGCCTCAGTGAAGCATACTGTTAAAATAACAAGAAATCTTATGAAAAGTTAGCAGTGACATCTCTACCATTCTGTGTGGGGTTTGCTGCTCGGGAAAGAAGAACTGTAATTACCACAGTTTACTAAACCTGAGAAACACGGAAATGCGGGCTCATCTGGAGGGATGGTAACCTCACATGTTAGCTGGGGACCCAGCTGTGCTTTGAAGTTACTTCTTCCCTTCAGATTTCTTCTGTTTCCTTAAATGGAAAGTAGCACGTGGGCATATGACAGGAATTTTGTGTAACTTAGGGTACCTTTCTTTCTTCAGAAGCAACTAAAAAATTCTTACAGTTATCTGAGACAATGAAATAAATCAAACCAAATGCTTTTACGTTTATATTACAGGTGAAAGAAAAAATTAAACATTTTGGACAAATGTTAGAGTTTTTTTTAATTGAGGGTTCTTTTTTGTTAAAGGCAATATAAACTGTTGAAATGTATAATTTTTCAGGGTTCCCATGGTCTGTTGATGTTTGGGGGCAAGTCCTATGTAGCATTGAATTTTATATTTAGTGTTGGATGTGCCTATAAAATAATTAGATTTACAAAAAAAAAAAAAAGAACTACATGAAATGTCTGAATCCTTTTGCAGTCTGTCAAAACACTAAATCCCCGTATTCTTTCAAGGTGCCAGTAAGTCAGAATGTTCAGAGGACACATCTTTACAGTCTCCAGTGCTAACCGATCCAGCACAGCCCTGGTCTCCCCACAGCCCACCCAGCCTCCTCCCCGCCTGGTCTCATTCATTCTCTCCCCTGCTCTACTCATGAGAAGCAGTCCTTACGCTCATGCTGTGGCCTCTGACAAAAATGCCTTTTCCTCCAATTTCCAATTTACCACTCAGCACATCTTTTTGTTTGGAGCTTTCTGAACAGTACTGCAGTGATCTTGCTTAGAATGAGCCAAGCTTTTGTCGTGGCCTCCCCTCACTCTGTACCCCTGCACTTATAAATCAGGTTCCCAAAGTCATACGAAAAGTGAAATCGGTCTAATTCACCATCTCCATTCCAGGAAGGTAACTCTGTTTCTTTTTTCCTGAGCAATATGCCTAAACAGCTTTGTAAACAGATTGCCCTTTGACTCTTTTATGGAAGATGAGGAATGAGGTGTTTATTTTTTTTTTTTTTGCCACGTGTGGAAGTGGGCAGTCAGGAAGCAACTGCTGCACAGATCTCCAAGGTGAAAGGTGACAGAGCCTCAGCCATGTTTAATGTGCTCCTGGAGAAGAAAGCTGGATGAGGCTCCAGCCTTACACCTGCTTCTCCGAAAGGAATTCAAGGATCTCATGTGTGCTCTTCCTGGGGACCCTCACTCCTGAACGCGGCTGCTATTTCTCCCTGTTAATGGGTGTGAGAACTTTCCATATGAGGATAATCCAGTAGTGCTTTTTCTCAGATCCTCTATTGAGGATATTTAGCTCCTTTGTCAAAGATGAGGTGGCACAGTGTATCTGAAGTTGATTCTGGATCTTCTAATCTATTCCATTGATCTTCAGATCTGTTACTTTGCCAGACCATGCTGTTTTTATCACAATGGCTTTGTAGTACAGTTTCGACTTGGGGATTATGATGCCCCCTACCATGTTCTTGTGGCCTAGAATTGCCTTTGCTATTCTAGGTCTCTTGAGGTTCCAGATGAATTTTTGAATTATTTTCTGCAGATCTGTGAAATCTGCTGTTGGGATTTCAATTGGTTTTGCCTTTGCCTTAGAACTTTTGAGGTTTCGGATAAATTGCTAATCGTTACTCATTCTTCCCAAGGAAAGTATAGTCTGGGTGTACTTTCATTTTTTTCTGCATGTCTGGCGTTTGTTAGGAAAGTGATTGACTTAGAATTCCTTTTTATTTATTCCCAGAGGCGCAAAGCTGGTCATTTCTACCCAAAATCCCATTTCTGTTGTCAGCTGTGGAATTTTTTACTGTTTATTTGATTATTGCCATCTCACATGTATTTTCTTGTTTTATTTCTGCAACTCCTCAGACAGTCCATAAGATCCAGGGCTGGATTTCTTCCTGGTATCTTTTAACTTTACTCTTATTTTTTTCATTTTTAAACTATTTCCCCTTATTATTGAAATCGTTAGATATTATTTTTGTCCTTCAACCTTTCCATTTGTCTTTTCTTTTAAGGTAACATTTATATTTTATATTACAAATGCTTTTCCTATCTCCAGCTTCTCTTAAAATATAACTGTATGCTCCTTTTTTATAGATGCTACATATTCTCAAGCTTAGGTTTGCTATGAGGTTCTCTTTAGTTAGACAGAACAACACCTCTGACTCCAGCGATGACACATCCACTCGCTCGGCATTCCCTGCTTCCTCTTAAACCCCCGGAGCCTCAGTCAGTTTCTCCATCTATGCCCAAGCAAAGTACAGAGGGTCCCAAAGTGTCAGGTAGAGGGGGAAGACCCGGATGTGACAGGTGGGAGACAGCTGGCCCCTCTGACCCCACTCTCCTCACCCTAAATGGAAGAAAAATAAAAGCTTTGTCCTGATACTCAGAGCCTTCTTCGTACCCTAAGCATTTCCTTTTCCCTGAGGCGGGAGTTCTTGCCTGACAATTCATTGCACAGTGAAATGCAGAATCCCTCGGTTTGTGCGCCAGGAGCAGCTGCTGTTCAGCAATGCTGCCCCCGATTCCACGTAACTTCCCCACCGTGTCTGCCTCCCACCTTCAATTGCGGAAGTCTTCCTGGACTTTATTTGCATTTCTCATCTTCAGATGAAGCTCCTCTACCAATCTACTCTGAGAAACTTCCTGACTTTATTACTATTTGTTTACTTTTATCTAAAATGAGAATTTGGGAGAAGACATTAAATGTATATGATCAGTCCCCATTAAATAGCATCCTTATTTTTTTAGTTCCCAGTATCTTACAAAATACCAGCCTAAAAATATTTGCATGATAAATATTTATTGAGCCCAATTGAACACACAGGATAAAAAAAGACAAAATTGTATTGCAGTTTTGTCTTGCTTTTGGCTAAAAGTGTTATTACAAGCTACTGAACATTTACTTTCATCAAACTTGATTATAATGATGATTGTTTATTTTTAAATCCAGCTCATTTCCAGAAGATGGGGATAAATATCTCCATGTATGCATCATAAAAAATGAAACCACGTAAAACCTCATTAAAAATCCGTTCTTGGGCTGGATATTTAGCTCAGTGGTTCCAGCACCCGTCTAGCAAGCACAAGGTCCTGAGTTTGATCCCCAGTAATCACATACCACAATACCGGGTGTGGTGACTCATGCCTACTAGTTTTCAGTACCACATACCACAATGCCAAGGTGTGGTAGCTCACGTCTGTAATCTCAGCACTCAGGAGGCAGAGGCAGAAAGATTGCTGAGTTTGAGGTTTGCCTGGGCTACATAGTGAGCTCTGGACCAACCTGAACCACAAAGCGAGACTCTGTAAAAAAAAAAAAAAAAAAAAAAAGTTCTATTGTCTGTTTTTAAAAGTGTGAAAATTTTTTCAGTAAAAACTTTTAAGCTGTGGGATGTGGTTTTTCATACCTTTAAGAGGCTGAGGCAAGAGGATCTCAAATTTTGAGTCAGCCTGGCTAACTTAACAACTTAGTGAAATCCTGTCTCAAAATAAAAAAAGAAAATCTAAAAAGGGCTGAAGGTGTAGCTCAATAAGGAGGTCCTAACGAGGTTTAGTACCCAATACCACATGCAAAAACAAACATTTAAAGTGGTATCTGCCATATTATCAAAAAGGATGGTTAAATGTATGTTTTTATATGTTTTGTTGTTGTTTTTGGTTATTCTCCATTTCAAAAGTTGCTCGTTTCTTTGCAATATCCTCTCTTGCTTATCTTGTAGAAGAAAAGATTTTCACTGTGTTTGGAAATCCAGACAGAATTCTGTTTCCTCTCCTCCTTTGGGTGGGGAGATGTAGGCTGATGGAAAGTCCTGCTTCTTAAACATTTCATTGAAATAAAAGCCATGTGCCTTCCCACCATTCCTCCTGAAATGCACTGACATAGTCAGAATTCCAGCCATGAACTTGGAGGCCGTACAAAGGAGGCTCCACACCAAGTACACCTGAGAAGAAAGATGGTGCGGAACCTCTTATAGCAGAGGGTACTGCCTTGTTCACCCTCTATTGTTCCATTATCTGCATTCTATGTGCTGCCAGATGTGTAAGGAAAAGCAGTCAGACGCTGCAATTATATTTTTATGAAGATGAGAAGGTACCTGGGGGGTGACAATAAGGGTGGGGATCTCCAAATCAGTTCTGGAGAAAAGCAGAACCCTGAGGGGGTGAAAGATACAGTCCAACAACTTTAACACAACAAACAGAAGTATCCAGCCATCACCTTTGTGGGTTTCCAGCCCTCTAACATCTGTGGCCTACTCCAGACCAGATGAGGGTCTATTCCAGATCAACTGTACTGGTGTGATGCAGCTTGTCCAATTGCAAGATACTACTGAAAAGGCTTCTCAACCTGAATTTACATGTATATTGCTGAGGTGTGAATTTCCTATTTATCCAAATTATCCCCAAAATTTAGACTATGAATTGTTTAATTCCTATATTACCTTTGGGTTTGGGATACTGTCTCATTTTTCTTCATGTTATTTCTTCTGTTACTAGTTAGATTGAGTATGATTTTATGGTCTTTGTTGTTCACCTCACATGAATTACTTGTTTGTAGACTCCCCACCTTTCTTGTGTATGTGTTTATATGTATATACACTTACAAACTTTTAATTCTGCCTCATTAGGTTTTTCATCTAAACTCTTCTTAACATTGTGTATAACTTAAACTGAGTCTTTTGCTTATCGATATAGTCAAACCAGGTCTCATTATTTCCTTATTTTTTTCTTTCCTGTTGCTTCATATTTGATAGCAATCATGGTAATATCTTTGATGTTTTGAGACAAAGTCTCACTATGTCTCACTATGTGCTCAAGTTTATGATCTTTCTGCCTCAGCCTCCTGACCACTGGGACTGCAGATAAGCATACTGTGCCCAGCAACTTCTTAAATAACTTGCAAGTCCACAATGCAGAAAGGCAAACATTAAATTCCAGAGTTCCGCTTCCAGCATCCCAGCAATCAGGACAAGATGTGAACTGCACAGGGCTAGGGGCTCTGCCCTGGAGCACTGCCAGTGGTTGTTGCTCCCATGGCTTCTCTCTTAGGCCTGCTCACTACCTCTTCGCGGTTTTCCTTGGATGATCCATGTTCCTATTTCTCCAAATTTCTGAGGTCTCCACAGCACCTTATGTTTCATACTCACACCTTCACACACTGCCCTCTCAGGGGCACACACTTGGCCCCAGTCCTGATTCTGAAGTCTGGGTGGAAGCCTTCCTGACCTCACAACTCTTGCATTCTACATCCATCTAAAGCCAGCAACACATGGATGATGCCAGGTCTGCCACTAGTTGGAGCAGGAGCCAGGCTTCCTTCTCTTGGCTGTAGGGGTCAAGCTCCTAGATCTCTGATCAGTCTAACCCAATCCTGAGAATCAAATTCTGTAGCTCACTACTAGCCGGGACCCTTGCAGTAGGTTCTGATCTGTCCAGTGCTACAACACAAAGTGAGAAGAAAAACTGAAAGACAGAAGTAAAGAGACAGAGAAACAGGGAGCCAGGATGACCAATGCTGAATAAGCAGCAAAACACCCTGGTTAACCAATGCTGTAGATATTTACTGCGGCATCACAAGTAGGTCAGAGTAAAGGGGTTACATGTACTTACTAGGGATACATTGTTGTTGCAGGTAAGGTTTATAAAGGAAGAGAGGAAGCATTCTTAAATCAGCAACAGAACAAACAAAATATTGGTTTTGACTGATAATGAACCTTGTTTTTTTTAGTAAAGAAGGTTTTAACTCTGGGAATGAAATTGTGTCTGAGTCACTCTGACCTCAGCACATAGGCTTCAGCCAGACCCACTTCTGTAAGAAAGTCAATTCCAAAGTTAACTCTTTGCAGCCTGCACTGCTCACAGCCTGCTCTGGGCATAATGAGTGGAGCAGTCTACCACATACCATCCTGGAACTTGGTATTCTGGGGCTCTCCTCTCAAAGCAAAGTCTTTTACCTTTGCTAAGGCTGGAGTCCTGCTGCTTCTTGTGCTGTCCTCAGGCTGTCATTTCTGTTGTTTTCTTCTGAAATGCTTGGCTTTTTCTTCCTTTTCTTTTCAGCAACCAGTTTTTCCATTGTTCCATTTTGCAGGGTACAATTTTGCTGGAGCTTCCTTTCTGATCAAACTCACAGCATTGTGAATTATTTTGCTGGGCTCTTTGCTCTTGATTCTCAATATGGATTTGGCCAGAAGGTCCCAACAGTAGCCATGCCACACCTTCAACATTAGGCTGTCTTGAAATTTCTTCTATAATATTAATTAGTTCACTGCTCTTCTTCTCAGTCTCAGGCAGTCTCTGGACATAAGCAAAATACAAGCAGACTTTCATCCAAGGCATATCACACATCCTCTGAAGTCCAGCTGTGACAGAAATCCCCTGAGCTTGGTGTTATCAGGAGCATTTCTGTCACATTCTGGTCCTATGAACTCAGACCAGAATCAAGCACAGCCTTAGGTATTCCAAGGTTACTTTCCCAGCCAGCATCTCTGAACCTTTCCAAACTCTACTCATAAGTTAATTTCAAAGTCTTCTAAACCACACAGGGTCAGGTAGAGTCATCATGACAACTCCAGTACTAAATTTTGTCTGAGCTACTTTTTCTCACTGCTGAGAGAAAATACCCAACACTCAAAATTAAAGGATAAAATGTTTGTTTGGCACACAGTTTATAGAGGTTTTAGCCCATGGTCAGCTGGCTCCAAAGTAGGATGGCATGGTAGAGGGGCATCACGAAGGAAAAACAGTCCACAGGAAGCAGATAGGAGAGTGCATATTAGCCTTACATTTTATGTAGTACTCACACCCTTAATCCAAGATTGAACTATGCTAAACCAATCAGTGGAGAGATTTGATCCTAGCATTACACACTCTACATCTAGCCACCTCTGAAAAGTCCACTTATGACTGCATGAGGTTTCAGGAAGTACATCTAAACACAAGCCATACCATAAAATCATCCTTATTTTCAATAGTGAGCTATAAGAAGTATAATTTCTTAGTCTTTCTCAACTATAAATGTTTACAACTTTCAGTTTTGCATAAAGTTAGATTATGCAACAATTCTAATTCTTTTCTTTCAATATAGAATGTATTTCTCAATTGTCTCGAAGCATCTATTCATCATATAAACTTTTTCTATTGGCCTGAATTTTCTTATTCTGTAAGTTCTAGGTGTTCCTTTTTAGTATTATAAAAGATATCATAAAGATTTTATCTTTTTCTTTGTAATGTCATTGAGGTCTCAGTAAGGGCTTGTTTACAACTTTTGTCCAAAATTGTGCATGTTTTATGCCGGGCGTGGTAGCTCACGCCTGTAATCCCAGCACTCGGGAGGCAGAGACAGGAGGATTGCTGAGTTCGAGGTTTGCCTGGACTACACAGTGAGCTCAGAGCCAGCCTGAACTACAAAGCGAGACCCTGTCTCAAAAAAAAAAAAAATTGTGCATGTTTTAAAAAACAGGAGCTTGTCAGTACAGTGGACAGGCCTATAATCTCAGCTACTTGAGAAGCTGAGGCAGGAGGACCCTGAGTTGGAGGCTAGCATGGGCAGTTTAGTGGGAGTCATTCATGTGTGGGGTTCTAGGTTCAAGCTCCAGCCCTGTATTTCACACACATACACATGAAAACAATTCAATTAATTAATTAATTCACTGTTAAATACTGTTTGGCCCACTTACTTCTAGAACTCTTTAGAATACACTGGGCCAGATGTGCAGGTATAGGCCTATAATCCCAGAACTCAGGAAGCTGAGGCAGGAGAATTGCTGCTGTGTGTTCAAAATCAACCTGTTCTTCTTAGAGAGACCTTGCCTCAAAAAAACAAAAACACACACTAAAAAAACACCCTACATAGTACTTTATTACCACAGTGAGCTTCTCACATCTTCTCAGCCCAGTTCCCACTGTATTCTTTGACCCCCTGTGGAAGGGCACCTGTCAACCACAAACTGTGTCTTTAAAGCCACACTCAGGTTGTCTCTAATCAGAGAACCTTTATCAGACTCATTCCTGCACTGATTCTTGTAATCACAGCTCTCCCGCAGTTGGCAGGACAGCTTCATGCACTTTCCCCTCGGCTCCTTTTCTTCCCTTACAACATGGAATGCTTTCAAGTACTTGAGGTAGTTGCATTTTTATAGTTACTTGGTAAGGATTTATTTCAGGTCAGGCCACTTCACGATATCCTGCCCCATGAAGCAGCATGTGAGCCTCTTGTCCTGTTGGCAGTCGGGAAATCATGTACAGGCTGGAGCCAGCCTGCGTTTATCACAACATCAGGGCTTTGGGTGGTAGTTTCTCATCTCTGAAAATGCTCTGCACTCCCTTTCAGGAAACGAGTTTCCTTTCCTCGCTGCAAATATGTAACACAGTGAAAGGCTTGGAGTAGATCCCTCCTCCAGGCAAAATGGTACCACAGCTCCTGTGGGCCACGAGTATTCTTCTGTCGCTAATTTTCATGTCTACAAACCATATGTGGATTACAACTAGAGAACGTGCCATCCACTCTGGTCCCTTACGGGCAAACTTCTAGAAAAAGCTAGCATGTTTTCACATCATGATACCCCCAAAAACAAAATAAGAAAGTGAATGCTTTCCTCACACTTAAACCAAAGAAATAGTAATAATTCTCGCGGCACGTATTATACAAAATCCAGTATTAGGCCATCACAATGCAGTGGAAAGAAGAAAAGTGAACCAAAGGCCTTATCATCACAAAGATTAGGTTTCATGTGGGAAACATTATTTCTTTCTTTCTCCTATCTTTTTCTTTCTTTTTTTCTTTCTTTCTTTCTTTTCTTATACCATGAATTAAAACTGGAAATTTCATACCAAGCTACCTCCCACCCCTGTTTTATTCCTTATTTTGAAAGAAAATCTCCCTAATTCATTAAATCGCCTCGACTTGGCTTGAATTTGTGATCTCCCTGCCTCGCCCCGGAGTGGTGAGATTACAAGCATGTGCCAACACACATGAAATAATGTTTCATTACTAACAGCACTGCGTGAGATGTAATTGAATGTGAATGAGAGATATGACTCCTTGGAAATATTTAACACAACATAAACCACAGGAGTAGTGGGACTGGGAAGGCTTACTTCAGGAGTGACTCCTCATCTGGAATGCTAAATTTTGTAGGGCTTGATATGACAAAGAGGAAAGGTGAAAGCATTTCAAGAAGAGATACTAGCACGTACAGCTATCCCATAGCAAGAAGCACAGTCAATTATAAGGGTATTAAAGAAAACCCAAGAGTTGTGGGGACAGAAATGAAAAGGGAAGATGGAGAGATGTTCAAGAGTAAGAACTGGGCTAGCAAGCGCCATCCCATTTCCAGAAACACAACCGTTATCATAACTCTGCGGGTGATCTGGTGTTCTCTGTTTTCGGCATGGACGTGCTGAGTAAAGCCCTGTACCTTTAGAAATAAGTTCTGTTTTTGCCCCAGGATTCCGTCTTCAGTGGGTAGAGAAGAGCCAGAAAGAGAATGAACATGCATTGTGCTCATGTCCTAGGAAAGGAAAATTGTGTTTGGAGCTGCTGGTGCTCAGGTTGGACATAGCTGTTCTGTATGTGAGTTCAGTGAAACCCACGCACACAACGGAGTGTGCTCAGGTCAGCGTCCAGGCCAGAAAAAGTCGGACGGAAAGCGGTGGTCCCGGTCCTTCTCCAACACAGTGCCTTGTCCTTTCCGCCAGGTTGTGGACCAGATCGACACCCTGACCTCCGACCTGCAGCTGGAGGATGAGATGACCGACAGCTCCAAAACGGACACCCTGAACAGCAGCTCCAGCGGCGCCACGGCCTCCAGCGCCGAGAAGGTCAAGGCCCAGGCCACGCTGCTCCGGCCGCCTGCGCCCGTCCTCGCCGTGCTGCGCAAGCCGAGCCCCCCGGCCCCGCCGCCGCGCCGGACCCCGGTCCAGGGACTGGTCCCCAACGGGGACGTGTGCCGCCCACCCGGCGAGGACAGGACCCCCGCGCCCACGGAGCGCGGGCCCACGCGGGGCGGCTGCGCCCGAGCCGGGGCGCGCGAGCGCGTGCGCTTCAGCGAGCAGGTGCAGTACCACGGCTGCTGCCCGGCCCGCGCCCCCGCCCCCGTCCCCGTCCCCGTCCCCGCCCCGGCTCGGAGCGCTGGACCCGCGGCGCCCCCGCCCGGCCGCGCCCTACAGAACGGAGGCCCCGGCCTCTTCCCGCCGGTCCGGCCCGCACGCCCTGCGCCTGGGCCGCAGAAGACCATCCTGCGCAAGTCCACCTCCACCACCGTGTGACAGCGCCCCCGCCCGGCCGGGCCGGTGAGCGCGAGCTCTTCCTCCCCAAGCAATAACGCGCGCCTGGATTAGGCCTGCGTCTGCAAAGTGGCCAGACCACCTGGTAAGTACGCGGCGCCTCGCCCATACCTGGGTTGACACGATCTTAAATGTTAAATAACCAACTCTGCAGAATGACGGAAGAGTACGAATGCGATTTTTTTGCAAGTGCACTATGATACCATGTGACCTTCAAAATGTCAAAGATTTTGACTTATTAAAATACCCAGGAAGATCCATTCTATTCACTCCTAACTCATCTATGCATTAATGTCATCCTCTTAACTTTGATCTGATGCTTTTTAATAAGGAATTTAAAAAATGAAGGACTATTTTATTATTTTTTCTAAAGATGTTTGTCACTAGTTTTACATTGGAAAATTATATCAAAAAGTTTATTTTCTATACTCTACAATTATATGTTCAGCTATCTATGTAATAAAATATTTTGGTTTGTAGAAACATCATTATGTCAATAAATAATAGTAAATACTGCCAAGACCAAATGTTCCTCAGAATTTAAATGAAGGAGGGTTTGTTTTTGTTTTTGTTTTTAAATCGTATCACACTATTTATTGAAACGGGTAGCAACTCTGGCCGTTTTGAGAAGATCACATTAAATGTATGTCAGAATTTTCTAAATTTTATCTTGCAACCCATGTCATCAGTACATCTTTGTATGTTTGCACATTATAGACCTCCGTGATGGGATTTCAAGAGCCATTGTCACACCCCCGTGTGTCGTCCCCTTTAGAGTCCCCTGACCCTCACCACTCGGCCAGGGCGTGCCATGAACCAGTTCATCGCAGCTGTAGGGGAAACTGCCCCTGTCAGCAAACTCTCTCCTTCTCTCAGAGAACTCGCATTTATAGGAGAATTTAAAAAGAAGATATAGATGTTTCTGGTACTGGGATGTGTTCTGTGTAAGCCTTAAGCTTGTGTTCTTCAGAGTTGAAAGATGTAGGGCTCTTCGCCGCTCCAGAGAACACAGAGCGGGGATCGTCTCTGTCACCAAGGTGAAGTTTTCCTCTGCCTCCTCTTCAGCCACATTTGCCTCCCGAGGAGAGTTCTGGACCCTTGGGCAGGTCAGGGTTCGGACTAAGGAGGTCCTTTGCCCTGGGGCTAGCGGTGAATTTGTCTCCCTACAGCAGCAGTGAGGAAAGACTGAAAAACTTGGGACCAGTAAGTGGTGAGAGTAGAGGGTCACGGCTGATGGAACTCATTCATTGTGTCAAGAGGAGCCTGCGGGGAGCTTCCTGCAAACCTGACTTTTGGTTTCAGAATTAAATTTTGCTGCCACACGAAGGCAGTCTTCAGTTACTTCTCCGCCGACTTATCCAGGATATATCGTGATATATCGTGGTAATTTGTAACATTGTTTTTTAGCCACTTTCTAATAAAATATGATAATGTATTTTGGGAAGAACATAAAACTGAAATAGGTTTTATTTTTAAAGGCATGATCAAGTCAGTGAAAAACAATAAATGATTGACTTATTGAATATGAAGACAATGTGTTAACATTTTACTACATAGTCTTGATATGAGTAAACCCAGGTGTCTTCATCATTCTGTATTTAAATAATTACTCCCTTCAAACGTGCCTCAAGTATTGGGACTGTTCAAGATAATAAACTATTGCAGACACAGTTTTCTTCCCTTAGCCTGTCTTCCTTCTCCAGCCTGTTACTGTAACCTAAAAAATCACCATATTGTTTGAGATCTGGCCTTCAGTGGATACTTAAAAATCAAGCCAATTCCCAAAATAGAGCTTTTTTGCAATCACAAGTCAACCATGGAGCACATAATTTGCTTGAAATATACCAAGTTGAATAAATTTGATCATTCAAGCTGTTGAAAAGGATATTGATCCCAATGCCCAGAAAAACCTTCAAAGTTTCAAATCCATCTCTCTTCCTTCAAGTACACAGTATCCTGATAATATCATGCTTTTCTGTTGGCTTATGCCAACACTACACCTGATTTTTTCCATTCAATACATTTATCACTAACCACTGATCTGGCAAGCTGAGTTAAATCTCAACCCAAAGATGGTGCAGTTTCACTTTCCCAATATGGATATTTATAATCCATAAGTGTTAAATTACAACACCGTTGAGCTTTCCTTTTGAGCTCTTTGCTGTTGATTATTTCAATTTTCATTAATATGGAATGTATTATAGTAGTGTGGTGTTTGCTTTCCGAACTGATAATTTTGCAACATTCTCTGGAATTTAAGTTTTGCTTTGTTCCAGTTTTTGTCTTTGGGTATTGAAGACTGAACCCAGGGCCTTCACAGCAAGTTATATCCTCAGGCTTTCATTATTATTATTATTACTACTACTATCTTCTTTTTTTACTTCTAAGACAATGTCTTATTAAGTTCCTTCATCTGGCTCCAAATCTATGATCATCTTATCTCACAGTTTCAAGCCACTGGAATTACATGCATGTGCTACACAGCCCAGCAGTAATTTTTTAATATGAATAAACTTACAATAGCTGGAAGGCAGTTAACATTGAGCATCACAATATTTTCCTGAAACTTGTAATTAATGTATCAGAAATGCCACTAGGGCCGGAGATTTAGCTCAGTGGTTCTGGTGCCTGCTTCACAAGCACCTGAGTTTGATCCCGGTAACCACGTACAATGATGGGCATGGTAACTCATGCCCACCGGCAATCAATACCACATACCAAAGTGCCGGGTGTGGTGGCTCACGCCTATAATCCCAGCACTTGGGAGGCAGAGACAGGAGGATTTCCGAGTTCGAGACTTGCCTGGGCTCCGTGGTGAGCTCCTGGCCAGCCTGAACTACAAAGCAAGACCCTGTCTCAAAAAAAAAAAAGAAATGCCAATATATTTTTGTAATCAATAAACACTGCTTTCAAGATTTAAATTTTGAAGTACAAGTTCTGCATATCCTCCATTAAATCATAAATTATGATATCTTTCCTTTTCCTATCAATCTTAAAATGCTTTCCTCAAATGCTTAAGTGCAGCTGCTTTTTTCCTGTATCATGCATTTGAACGTTGTTATTTGCACATGGTATGTACCACAGACTTTGTATCCATACTCATTAAACGTGGCATTCCTATAGAATGTGAAATGGCAAAATGTTCCTTATGATAATACACATGCATAGGGTAAAAATAGAACATATTTCAATGAGTAGGGCATTCTAATTCAATTACAGTGAGAAAACTCTGCTTCCTAGTTTGAACAATGATTTTTTTTTCCAATTTGGGAAGGTTATTGTATCTCTACTGATGTAATATAAAAAGAAAATTAAAAGTAACTAAAGTTCTCTTCCAAATTCTAGTAAAAAGAGGAAGCAAAATGGATATTTTAGGTCATGCCAAGCTAATTATACAAAGGTATGAAGAAGGAGAAATTCCCCACTCTTCCAATTTGATATTGCGTTCATGCTTCCCTCATTAGTTCAGTAGCATTCTAGGAAAAATTAACCTGTTACAAGTGAATTCATTCATCTAAAACGTCTTATGTTTGAATTATAACTGCATCATTGTTATTTAATGGGTAAAACAAAGGTAAAGTATTACATGGCTTCCTGCGGTGGAGCCTGTAGTTGCTTTGTAGTTGTCTTTGGCCACATCAGAGCAGTACCTTCCCTTTGAAATGCAGAAGATATTTTATCTATAGATTCCAAAACAGAGATGGAAACTATTCTTTGGTGTTTCATGAAGCGAAATCTGATTGGTTCTACATATAATTTCACTGGGTATACTGTAACCAAGTCATGAATCTCTGTTCATTTTTTTGTCAATGAAATGAATGTAATAGTGCAATTCTAAGACTTGTAATTAGTCAAAGATTTGTTTTCTTCTTCTAATTGCTTGTTAGCATATTTTCCTATAGTATATATTCAAAATTGTATCATAAGATTACATTGCAATATATTTTGATAAAATAACTTATGTTTTCTAAGTGAGAATGATTTATGAAAAATAAAATTATTTTAAAGGCTATATTGCATAATAAGGTAGAATTCGTGGTGTGTGACAATTACTAGACATTATCATGAATCTATGGGTCAGTACATGGTGGTGACACTGAGATTTCAGAGTAACTATTTCAAAGTCGGAATCATTCAAGCTGAACAATTCTGAATTGTGGTAGGCATTGTGCTACAGTGGCCACACAGTGGTGCTGAGCTTAAACCTTAGCTATACCTTCGTGGGGCAATGACCAAGATGTCCTTTCACTTGGAACACTTGGGTATAGCGTTTGGGGAAGAGCTAAAGTGGAGCATAAGATTGGTGATGACTCCCCTGTAAAGTCCAGCTCTGCTCTGCTGTTCTCTCACAGTATGGTGTCCGTGACAGTAACGTGTATGTGTTCTGTACTTCAACAAGCTAAAGAAAGAATTTTGAAACTTTTTTCCGCAAAGAAATGATAAATGTTTGAGGAGCTAGATATGTTTAATCTGATTTAAACATCATGTAATATGTCAAACATTTTATGGTACCCTGTTGATATGTGCAAGTTATATTTTTTGTATTGGCTAAAGAAATTTAAATGTCATTAAATTCCCAAGGGGTTTATAATTGTATGAAGGCTGAAAAAAGTAAGGAAACTTGCTTATGATTTATACTTTTAAGAGTGAAGAAATATTCACAGATTAATATGTTAACGTCTCTCTGAAACTGTCCAAGTATTGGAATTGCTGTAATAATAACTTACAAAGTAAGGTTTGTGGTGTTGGTTTATGGGTGTAGGACTCTGGGACTTCAGTCCAGTGTTTTGTCAAAAAACCCTTAGCATGTATGAACTGTTGTTCCTGTGCATGCACAACTCCCCATGCTTTCCTATCTGAAAACACCACCATTTAATTGTGTTTATGACCCTGAAATTTGGGATTCTTTCCTTTATTCTGAGCAGTCATTTTGATGCTTGGAAAGGGTTACCTAATGGTGTTTTGACATTCTACTTTGCTTGATCTTTGCAGAACATCAAAGGATTTTAGGCAGTATAACCGGCATCTGAAATGAATGAACTGCTGAATAAAGCAAGCCTCATTTTTTCAGTTTTTTTAAAAAAATCTAAATTCAAATACTATTAGTGTGGGTCTTTCTGCTAAGAAGTTCTAATTCCAAAGTATTCAAGCTGATGACCCCAAGTGGGTGACTACAGTTCACTGGTCTTTCACTTATGAATTTCATCTATTTAACATTGACCTCTAGAACTAAAACAGAAATGGCTTCACTAAAGAACCTGTGTGCTAGAACAATCCAATAAAAGTTTTTCCAAGCTTTTTTTGTTAGACAATAGAAATGACCCCCACCCTTTTTCAATATTTCAATTTTATTTTATTTTTAATTTTTGTATTGGTACATTTTATAGGTATATTATGATCACATTCAACATTGAGAACTTGTACCTGTATATGACATATCTTTTTTGAGACAGGGTCTCGCTTTGTAGTTCAAGCTGGCCCTGAGCTCACTATGTAGCCCAGGCAAGCCTTGAACTCAGCAATCCTCCTGCCTCTGCCTCCCGAGTGCTGGGGTTACAGGTATGAGCCACCATGCCCAGCTAAAGGGGATTTTTTTTATGAGCAAAAACACAGTATGTTCCTCCAGTGGGTTGAGGTCTCTAGTGGCAAGATATATGATAGTTAAAACTTATTGAGAAGTTTCCTTGTGCCTTCCTTAAGTGTTTTTGCACACGTGGTTTTCCGCTTATTACATCATTTTCTTTTACAATATACTGGTGTCTTAGACAAGATTATTATGTATATTTCACAAATGACAGCAGTGTTGTTGGAAGCTGGGTGCCCAAGATCCTCAAGCCCACTCCATGGCCAACTGAGGAGAGTGAGGCCAGGGTTTTCCTCCATAACCGACACTTTTCACCAGCACCCAGAACTGACTAACGCATGGAGACCCTGCATTCCGTGAAGCAAATCTGTAAGACTGAAAGCCGTTGAAAGAAGCAGTCTCAGAATAGCACAGGCCCCTATCCTTGGCAACAGTTAACCCCATGCCTCAGAGTTCCTAGATTACATCCTGCTTACCCCAGAGTTCTGCTGGGCCTGGAAGCATGACCAGGGGAAGTGTCCTCAGCCTGCCATCCCAGTACAAGCTGTGCTGACTTGCAGATCAATTTCCTCATCTAGGGACCAAAGCAAGGGACAGATAACTGGAAAACTCAACCCAATGGGTCCCGTGGGATTGATCAGTGGAAAGCAGGCAGTGTCGGGATTCGGCTCTAAGATGTCCCCAGAGCTGGAGTGTTCAGAGCATGTGCTTTTCAAAAGCTATTGGATCATGGGGGGTTTAATCTCTTCAGCATAAGTATCCGTGGATGTATCCAGTCTTTGGTGGTATTCCTGGGAGTGATGGAAATAGGAGGCAATGGCGACAGAGTGTGGGGCTGGAGAAGCGATCTGGGGACTACAGAATGCTCGGTCTTCAGCATGTCTCTTCACACCTGGCCCTGCTCTTGAGCTGCCTCAGGTAAGCATTTGCTCCACCGTCACTCCTCCGTGAGGTCCTGCCACACCCCCAGCCCCTGGCGCTGGAACCGTCCAGCTGGGATCTGAAGTCTCCTTTAAATTGCTTTTCATAGCCCCACAAATTTCACACAGTGATTCTGTCTGTAGCCCACATACACCCAGAAAGGAAGGAAGTTTGCATCTAAGTGAGCTCGACTTCCGCCTACCACTTCTGACACACTAATTAGTGTGGACATGTGTGTGTTCTGACTTTTTATAGCTATCCTATTACCTAACGCTATCTTTTCACATTAACTGACATTCCTTTAATCTTGCCATAAATTAGAATGCCATTTTATTTTTAACAGAGATGGAGAAAAAAGCCCAGCTAAAAAATACAGTGGAGAAACGGGCAACTTCGCTACGATGTGGGTGAGTTGTAAGTAGAGACTTTAACTGTGTGCAGTATCTGAGTTCTGTCTGAGGGCTGTCACCAACCTACTTTTCTTTATTGATCCATTCAGAATTGCATACCAATTTGTCTTTTCTCAAATTTCTAATTAGATTAGTGTAAGTAATGTTTCCTCAAAGGACATATGAGTTTAATTTGAAGATACATACTGATCTCCCCAGAATATTCAAAGAACTGCAGAGCCTGCTATAAAGATATAGTTCACTGGTGCTATCAATTGTGACATGTATCATATTCACCTAGAAGACGATGTGTTGATATTAAAAGGCCAGTTTGAAACCAGGAGCTCCAGGGACAAGGCCCCAGCTCCTCCACCTAAGTGCTCTGTCAGACCAGTTCACCGTTTCCAGCTGGGCTTCGGTGGAAGGTAGTGTCACACTGCTCCTGTCCAGTTGGGCCGAGGAGGGGGCACAGAACTTTCCCAGGCTCATCTGACACTGAATGATAATGCAAGGAGCTGGGAGAGTGAGATCACCACAAAGGGTACCACCACTAAGGCGCCACGACTGCAGGCTTCAGTCCCTTCCTGGGCATCAGCACTGAAATGGCGAGTAGGTGAGAAATATGAATATGCTACCTCAGTACTCTATAGGCCTCCAGCCTTCAGAATCAGAAACTTTAGCATAACTGAAGCCAGAAAACCACCAAGTTACTGTATTTCATTGTTCTTTGCATATGTCAGACACAACTCCCAGACTGGTCTGGCCTCCAGCTGGAGTCAGCTAGACGCTGCATGGTGTGGTAGCTGGTTACTGTCTTCTCTGCATTTTGCCTTAACTACCATCATGCTGCTCATACGGAATGGACGCTCTTCTGCAGACACAACTAGTTCCAACTTTCTGCTCATTTTCTATCTTTTTTGTTTTCTGTCCCTTCATAAATCCTTGGATCTGCATTTGTTCCCCAAATTGTATGGTTTCACATATTTTATTTCTTTCATTACTCTCAATACTGATAAAATTATCCATTCCCCACCCCACGCAGGCTCCTAGCATTTTTCAATACATTTCTCCTTTGAAAGGTGTCACTTGCCAACATGTGTGCAGGCCCTGACTATTTACAGAATGTGGAAGTACTTTACTAACACAGTAAGTGAGTGCAGATTGTCGGAATTAATCTGTGATACTTCTTGGCAAATTATTTTTCTTGTTAATCTGGTAGATTGTTTTATATTTGCCTACATTGATGCTAATGACATTTTATTCATCTCAGTTATGATGCAATTAGCTTACTTAGTATGTTTTTGCGGTTATTTTTATCAAGTAAGCCTAATTTTTTTTTAGAACCTTGTAACAGTCTCACTTTTGGCTTATTATATTTTCTAAATTACCAAGTCAGAAAATGAACATGATAGAAATGTGAGGTGTCACAACAACAAGAAAGACAGTCTATTAAACTGTTTTGCCAAAACAGCTTAGTTTGAATTGTTAGGATAATGTATACTAATCACACATGAATAAATTCAGAGTATAACTTGTCAAACAAATTAAAGTCTAATAATACTAGACATCTGTACTTGTACCTTGTCTAAATGTGTGTTAAACTACAAGGCTAAATTGTCAAGCTTCTGTTTAAAACAGTGTTTATGGCTAAACAGAGCATATAGATATTTTCAGAATTTACATACAGTGGACACTATTGCTTTGCTTCACATATTTGAATATATATTTCTGTGAAGTCTGTTTCACAAGAACTGAGACTGATGTTCTATCAGCACAAAGACTTATAATGTAACAAACAGCCAGTGAATATTGCCAAAATGTAGTCAAATTATTACCTGGTGCTGTTGTTTTCCACAAACACGCTTTTGTGGTATAAATGGAGTCCTTAGATTGTTTTTTTCAAAGTTAGATTGATTTTATCTGCTAAGTTCTCACAGCTGTATCAATGACTGCATTTTGCTTAATATTGAAAATATAGCGCTGACATTGATATTTAACAATTTCTTTATCTAAATGAATATATTATCAGACATTACAGCAAATTATTTTTTAAATAGCTCCTTCATACAACTTCTCAATAAATTTGATAAGCTTTCTGGTTGCCTGGACTCAAACTTTCAGTGCACTAGCTCTTCCAATATCTACCATTCTGTTCACCCCTGTTATTTAAATTCTGCCAATTTTCCCTTGGTGAAGTCTTCCCAGGGTCTCTGCCCAGACAGGCTTCTATCCTGACATTTGATGGCTATGTTTGCCATCTGCCTACCCACTTGACCTTTTTGTTGAGTGTCCACTTCATTCTGCTGATAGCCAGCAGAGAAATATTTCTTTTATCGTTTCATCACGGTCTAGACATGTCAAGAGTTAAGGATTATCTGTTTTTAAAGTTCTTAGCTCCATCCTTGGCCATCCTAACAAACCATCCTAAACCCAGTGCTGCAAGGACCCAACCTCTCAAGCTCAACACAGATCAGACCATTCCAAACAGCATATTTATGATGCTCTGCCATGCCCTGCTGACTCTTCAGTGCTCTTCTGTTGGACGTCAGGCACCAGGCAGATGTTGTAACATTTCTACCATTTATCCGAAACCTTTCCTAAGTTAAAAGAAAAATCACAGTTGTAAAACTGGTACAAGTAAAAATTAAGACACAAAAATGAACAATTAAATGAATATAAATTTTAAAAATGTGTTTCTTTTCATAAATTGGTGACATTATGGAAAGCAGGTTCCACCGAGAGTTGATAGAATTTGATATGCTTTAAATCTAGCTCTTTCACTTTCTAAGTGGTACATTAATCTCCTTGTAGGCTAAATAGATGTAGAAATTTATGCAAAGAAATACAAGTGTTCTCCCTTGATATGAAATGTATCTCTTCAAAAACCACCTGTTTCATGGAAGATGGATCACTGCATACTTCCATGATAGAATTGGAATCTGGCACAAAGTAAGTAAGCCACAAAATTTGAGTTAATAATGTAAAGTACAATCACATATGCAGGAAAAAAATAATTAAAACTAAGAAATAAGTTGTTATAAAATACAAGTTAGTAATGCTGATACTAACTTGCTCCACTTAGGCCTTTCACAATGGGTACATATCCCAAAATATATAAAATTTTATCAATTAAAACAGGTGCAAAGTCCAAATGATGAATGTTATCATTATATATCACTAATATGTAGCAATTAGTGTTTTTTACTAAAAAAATGAATGGGTAAAGGAAAATGTTCTTTAAACAAGCAAATATTCAAGGGGAAATGTGGTAGAGGTGTGAGTAATGAGGGGTAAAAAAATGTGATATAATAAAAAAGGGAAACAAAACTTATGTATTTAGGGTTGGGGGTTGCAGGGTGGGTAGGGGAACAGGAAAAAAATAAGAATTAAATTGTGTCATATACTAGTACAAATTCCCAATATCGAGTGTGATCATGATATGATGTGTATATACAACGTACCAATTAAGATAAAAAAATTTTTAAAACTGTACTTAAATGTTGATCTGAAAACAATAGGGGTAAAAATAAACATTTCTTGCCCTTTAAGTAAGGCATGCAGATTTAACTAATTCCTCTGCCACTTTGATTTACATTGAAACATTCACTTTGTTTTTCTTTCAAAATGTAAATATGTGCTATTCTTTGACTGACTCAATATGAAGAAAAAGCTGATGTTAGCTCCCAGGGATGAATTTAGCTGACAACATATTTCTGTGAGACAGCTCTGCCTCATAAATGCTCTCTTGAGAGTAAAGCCTTTAGTTAGGTTTACCTTTACTCATTAAATTGTCCGCTTTTCAGACCCATGTTATTCCAAGTTCTATCCAAATCTCTGTGGTGCTGAGAAAAGAATCAGTACTTCCTTCCTGCTGGCAAGAATCTCAATGTCAGGTTCAAAGATAAAAATTAAAAATAGAAAACCCATGCATAATGGTACACATCTGTTGTCCCAGCACCCAGATGACTGAGGAAGGAAAACTGCAAGTTCACACCAGCCTGGGTCACGTAATCAGGTCTTGGGTGGTATGAGCTGTATAGAAGACCCTGTTTCCAGAAGACAAAATAAAAAACGTAAATGAGGTAAATATGAGTTCCAAAAAAAACAATACCAATGACGTTCTTTTTAAGCCATATTAAACTTTTTTACTTGCTGAAATTAACAATAAAAACTTACATGAGTTTTCTTTACTTTGCAAAACTTCAAATAGTTTTTGCATACTTTCAGCATTCACATCAAGCTTATTTTCTAAGCGAAGTGGACTGAAATGCGGTGTGTTGATCCCTATGAAATATCTCCCATGCTGTGACATTCGAGGAACACAGGCATTCTTCCTGCTGTGTTTGATGAAATCAACTCGATAATACAGTAGTCATCAGTAAGTATTTGTGACTGAATTCATGGAATGGTCAGGTGTAATGTTTTATTGATTACTGCTTCCTGATCCCTTTCTGTTGCATTTGTAGAATGTCCCATTCCTTATAAAGTTTGGGGACCGTGGAGTGAGGTTTGGAAAATCTCTCTTTATGACTGTAGTTACCTGCATAAGAGCTTCCTTATTAATAATTTAAGGATGTAACATTTACTTAGCTTACAGTTACAAAGGTTAGCCCTCATCATTTTCCTAGTGCACGAAATGAAAGAAGCTCGCCTGGGTCCCTTGTGTCCTAAGGTCAGTATAAATAGCTACTGACTGCTTGACACTTCACCCTTAATCCTGGGAGATGGGGTTTGCTTTGGCAGGATGTGTGGGCACAAGTGTCTCAGGGCCTTTTACAATGAACCACATACTGGTGATGCAGCTGAAATCAGGTAGGCAGAAGAATTATGATTTTTTTTCCCGTTGTCAAAATTCAAACAGAGCTATTGTAACAAGTTTTTCTCTTAGGAAAAACAAGTTTTTACACTTTTTTAAAACTCCTTAAACAATCAGTTTTGTAAGAAAGAATACGGGAAGTGAAAATATGAAGATAGTGAACAAGGATAAGGTATGTCTGAGTTTCTGTGTGCTGTGAGAAGAGAACCCTGTTCCAGGCTAGAATCTGGGAGATGACCAGCGAGGGCAGCAGGTTTCCACCAACTACATGCCCCGTCCTGTTGTAGGGTGTGTCGCAGATCTGAAAACGATGTAAGATTTCTGCAAAACCGTGGTGCTTACCATGTCACAGAGAACATGACTATTCTCCAGATAGAGAGATAAGCAAACCTGAATATATATGTTCTAAAATTATTAGCATTTTTTAGTAGAGACAGCACCGTAGCACCATTGTTCTCAGGAATTTCAATCCAACCAGCTTATTTTGCCTTTCTGGATGACCGTGTGGATCTGAGTCCTGCCAAAACATCAGGGTCATCTCGAAACGGTACCCCCTGACCACCACCTAGAGCAATCACATCCAAACATCTTTATGTGGGCTCAACCACGACCGGACTTTAAACTGCCAGAACCTCCTTCTCTCCTGGCAGGGCTGTGACCCAGTCAGAGAAGAACTCCTCTCACATTATGTTATCCTGACTGAAACAGGATGAAGTCAGTATTATGAAACCTCTTTACATGTTACTTCCCCATATGTTCAGGAGACAAGAATGACATAGAAATTCATGTTTAAAAAAGTTTATGTGGCGATTTAAATGCTGTTTATTGTAGACTTTCAGTGCTGGAGATATATTTAGGCTGATTTAAATCAGGTAATATATGATTTTTTTTTTTACTTCTCGAAGTTTCTGTGACTTTTTTTTCTATAACTTTCACTTTTCTGTAACTTTCATTATCTTTTCTGAAGAGAGGAAAGTAAGATTCAGTGCTCAACTGCTATGAAGTTGAGTTGTGTATGCATTAAAGGAATATTACTTAGGTTATCAGTAATATATTTATTAGTTATAAACTATGAATATAAAAATCTTATTCTAATTATATAATTTAATTAGCAGCTTTTTTTTTTTTTTAGACAAGGTCTTGTAGTTCAGGCTGGCCCTGAACTCACTCTGTAGCCCAGGGTAACCTCAAATTCACAACAATCCTCCTGCCTCTGCCTCCCGAGTGCTTGGATTACAGGCATAAACCACCACACCCAGTAGTATGTGGTGCTGGGTTCAAACTCAGGACCGTGTGCTTTCCAGGCAGAGACTGGAAGCCCTGAGCTAAATCCTTGGCCCCATTTAACAGTTTTTATTTAGGTGACCTAAATCTAAATTAAGAATCAAATGCAATGACCTGACATTCTTGGAAATCTTCTTATCACTCAATTCTGCTTTCTTTATGTGTACTAACTATAATAACCATATATCTTGGGTATGTTCCATACTTGCATAACACAACTTTCAGGATTTATTTATCATAATGAATGTCATTCTAAATGAATTAACTTTTCAGTGATATCCTTTGTTATCCTTCTGAATCTTCTATAATCAGCTCATAGTCTCCACACTAGCTTTAACAAAATTCCAAAACTTTTTGCTCAGTGTTAAGGACCAAATCAATTTTTTCTTTATTCTTTTTTATTTCCTCTTCGACTGAGACAATACAGGTCATTTTAAAAAAAACAGGATATAAGCTAAACAAATATGATAATTAAAAGAATTCAAATGCTATGTTAAATACTGAAGATAACTACAAGTATAAAAAATCTACAGTACACTTCTCTGACCCTGTGCAATTATTCTTATTTATTCATTTTTCT
Source organism: Thryonomys swinderianus (assembly GCA_004025085.1). Lineage (NCBI taxonomy): Eukaryota > Metazoa > Chordata > Mammalia > Rodentia > Thryonomyidae > Thryonomys > Thryonomys swinderianus. The sequence goes on from PVIC010006943.1 coordinate 38,115, forward strand.
TACATTATTGGGGATCTGGTACATGCTGGAGAAGCATGTCACTGAGTTACACCCTGGGCCATCACTGTTCCTAGAAGTGTCACTATTTAATAAACGTGAGCTGGATCCTGAGGAAGCATCATGTGCATAGAAGAAAATTGTCACGCGCCATAATCTAAAGAAAATTAAATATCCAGCAGAGGAGATCCTGGTATGTCATTGATTGCTTATTGTATAACAGGAAAGGTGCCTTTGAAAAGAAGCTCTTTTATTCAAAACTTCACACTGTGTCTTTCATTAGTCTCTTTAACAGGCACGTACAAAGTTCAGTGAAATGTATTCTAGTTAAAAGAGGTGGAAAAATGGCTTCAAATGGCCTTGCAAGTAATCTCAGCAGAGAATAAAAAGGGAAGAGACCAATTTATATTCAAGAACATTGAAATGACAGCGTCTTGCATTTTATTTCTCTACTAAGCAGCTGAGAAGTGTTCCTTTGGTTTAACTCCGGAGAACATTTAGACTGAAGTGGAATTGAAGGCTTGATACTCAGGAACATGTGATGACGTTCGGACATTCTCTGTGGGGCTTTATCAATTCCGAAGTAGAAAGTTGGAAACTCACATTGGCTTTTGAGATTCACTGCCTGGGCTCCCTGCCGCGGACTTCCCTTTTGCTGCCAGGCTTCCAGGCAGAGGGACCTGCAGAGTCTCAGGCCAGATTCCCGCTGTGCAAGCCGCTGCACTGCTACTGATACTGGTGTGCAGACCATTAAGACACTTCTTTGGATACTGGGGACAGAGCATGATGTTAGGCCCATTTTGTTTGTCTACAAACAAAACAACAACAGAAAAGACACAGGGATTTATTTTGTCAAGAAAAATGCCATGGTGTACCATAATGTCTGATCTTTGAAAGGAGCCTTTGGAATTACCAGGGATCTCTGTTAGGAGAAAAATTCTGCAGCATGAAAAGAAGATGGAGAAAAAGTGGCATCTACTAAGAAACCACTGTGTACAGTGTACAGCCTCATTTTTAAATAATCGTGACCAACTTTGTGAAAGGAAATTTGCCTTGGGTACATTAAACAGATAAGGAAGGTTTTTTTCATTGCTGTATATTACAGTATGGATGGAAAATATTTCAGTAAGAAAGAGGATTGAATTCAACTCCACTGGAACCGAGGTCAGATGAGGGTTTTGGCTGAGGTGAGCTAGAGGCTATTACAGTGGGAGATCAGTTAGTGTGATCAGGGCATCACTGTTTGCTAATTATTTCCTATAGAAATTAGACTCCCACCTTCACAGAAAAAGAGAGTGCGCACACAGCTGCCTATGTTGATTGTATTTCAAAAGGATAATTCCAAAGAACAGAAGTAAAAAAACTTATATGTGAGGTAGCAGAGGAAATTTACAACTAAGTTGCTAAAGCAAAGGCTCTAAGAAAAGAGAGATCAGAGGCCTATATTCTGGGGGGGATTAAATTTAGAGTTTAAGGGAATGTGAAAGCCATCTTGTTCACTCTTAAGGGTCTATAATAACTCACAAGTCATTTTCTAAGGGACAAAGGGGTGGAGAAGGAGGTAGCTTGGCTCCAATGTGCCGCTATTAATGCCAGAGTTTGGACTTGACTGTAATTCACATCTTCTGTGAAGCCTGGTGCCTGTCCAGTCTACTCCAGTGTTTCAAAACTCCCAAACGGATGGAGCATGATGGCCCATCCAGGAGATTGCCAGAGGAATCTCAAATATTTTTTCAAAAGTTCTTCCATATTGTCAGGGACGAGAGCTTTCTCTAAAGAATTCCTGTTCATTTAAAACTGTTACATGCCACATGTTCTGTACTTTTCAAATATCTGACTGTCTCATTGACTTAAATGCAAAGTTACAGCAGGAAGAACCATCTAATCTGCATGACTCTCGTGTCCCTTACTACTCATAACAGTTTCTTAAATATTAGAGGAGATTGTCTTAGCATATTTGTGAGATAGCTCTGGGACACTTCTGTTTGCTCTCTTAAAATTTTGTTCTGTAAGACTAATGAGTCATGCACTACTTTTAAAAAAAGAAGAAAGTTGCCGGGCGTGGTGGCTCATGCCTGTAATCCCAGCACTCGGGAGGCAGAGACAGGAGGATTGCTGAGTTCGAGGCTTGCCTGGGCTACATAGTGAGCTCAGAACCAGCCCGAACTACAAAGCGAGACCCTGTCTCAAAAAAAAAAAAAAGAAGAAGAAGAAGAAAGTCATTTTTATGATTGTTAAAGGCAGTTTCTCTCATTCACAGCTTCAGAGAAACAGTTGAAAGACCTTATGACAGCCTTAAGTAGGGACCAGCTTTCTTCCAGATGAGAATTAGACCACTGGGAAAGCAGCCCAAGCCAGATCCATTGTCAGGTTCCACACCAGGCCTGAGAGGCCCCAGTGAGATCTTTCATGTGGTGACTTCTTCAGCTCTTAGCTTCTACTGAAGGAAAGATAGGTATACATTGTTTCTGCAATCACTGTTCATGAAAATATCTCACGTTTTTCACTGTAATAGCATCTTGGTTTTTAGTTTATGAAATGATAATAATCTAATTTTGGGGGATTTCAGGAGTACTTTTCAGTCCTCAGGAAATGGTGGCCTTGAGTTTAGTAACCACAAGGATAATAGTTTCCACCTTCCCGGGCCTACAGTTCTTCCAGGAAAAGCAAGCGCTGCTCCTTAGTCCTTGCGCTGGCCTTAGGACGCCTGAAAGACAAAAGCTCTGTTTTTAATGAGTATATCAAAAACTTACAAAACTTTAATCAAATGCTTTAGACATGGCTATCAGTTACTTATCTCTGCTTTTCAGTAAAATAGTGAGTACTTGCTTACTTTTATTGAAATGGCTGTTCTCTTTTGTAATAGCCATAATGAGCTCTCGGTTAGATATTAACTGTCAAGAAATGATCTCCTAACATCTTTAATTATCTCAAAACATCTTTATTTGAATATGTCAGAGTTCTGGTAAGCTTTAATCAGGAAAAGCTAAACATGTTAGTATTTTTCAGGAGAATAAAAAGTATAATGACACATTCCTTATGATACAGAGGCAATTATTCATTATTGTAAGCACTGGAAAAAATTATTGTGATTTATATTAAATGTGTCTATCTCAGAACCCAAGCCCAGCGACAGAAGGAAGCCAGGATTAAATTAAATGTTCACGCATCGCATTCATTTTTAGGAATGTGGGAACATGGCAGAACTAACGCAGGCGCCTGAACGGTAGCAGACACGTTGAGTTGAAACTGACCTTTGGTGTTGACATTGTCCCTAGTCTTTCTTAGCTGATCATCCCCAAGTGAGGCCAACACTGGCAGGGAAAGTTCACACAATCAATTTTATAGCAATCTGTTCAAAACAACACCTGAATTTGTCTTTACTCCTTGGTACATTCTTTTTAAAAATCCATACTATTGCCGGGTGTGGTGGCTCACGCCTGTAATCCCAGCACTCAGGAGGCAGAGGCAAGAGGATTGCTGAGTTTGAGGCTTGCCTGGGCTACATAGTGAGCTGAGGGACAGCCTGAACTACAAAGCGAGACCCTGTCTCAAAAAAAAAATCCATACTATTATATATATATTATATAGGATGGTATCTCTCTGGGAAAATGTACTGGAAAATAAAACAATTGTATTCAGTGAAAACTCAAATAAAACTCTTCAGTCTTAGCATGGTGTTTCAAAACCAGACAATGGCATGTTTTAAACAGTATCATTTGATTAAAGTTTGTTTACATCAGCAGAGGACTATTACAAGTTGATGTAAATAAGAATTTTCACTTATAAAGTATGTGTACTTCCAGAAACTGTCAATTTAGAGCTATCACACCCTTTTCAAAGTAAGGATGGCGTTTCTCCTGTGGGCTTGGACTCTGAATTATAGGTTCCTCCAAATCCCCTGCATACAGTAGAATCTTGGCAGTGAAGTCAATGGAGGAAATCCTCACAGTTTACCTATTCTTATATCTCATCATCCTTTCAGGTAATTTCTCCAAACACACCACAACATTTTTCAATTTTCAAGAAAAATAACATACAATATAAACAAATGACATCTTGCTGGTTATAGAGGAGACACTGGATGTCAGGCCCTTGTCTGACCAGGATGGCCAGTCCTTGCTCGTCCAACCCCCCTCCACTTTCCAGAGAGTTTCATCTGTGTTGGCAAAGTTGGAGCTAGAGGAAATCTCAAAAGGGGACATTTCTGTAAGATCCAAATTTTAAGCAAGAGACACTATGATTGTTGCCCTCAAAGGATATAGAAACAGATGTTTTAGAATTTAGAAATTATTTGGGACAAATTGTCTATTAAACACAAAGAACTGAAAGGCTAGGTAATCTAGAGAATTTTCTCTAAGTTTTTCAGGTAACTTCTCAACACAGAAATCCAGGATACTTGACTTTAGTATGCTACTGCACTATGGCATTGTTTGACTCTGAAGGGAAAAAGTAACTCAGATCTTGAAATCAGTATAAAGTAAATGTATCAAAGACAGGTGTAGATGTGATTCAGGTGCATTCATTTCTGGCTCAAGAAAAACAAGTCAAATTTCCTTCTTTTTTAAAAAAATATCTCAGCATGTCAATAGATGGAGACAGGGAGTCAAAACTTCAAGCAGCAATGGGGAACAGACTGATACTGTGAGAGACAATAGGTTTTTGGGGAACATGAAGACGGTGAGGAGGGTGAAGATTCTCAGACTGTATGCACTTGGACTTTAGGGGCCTGTTCATTATGACATTCAACATTGCTAAAATACTCCCATACCTTAAATTAAATAGAATTTGTATTTTAAATTTATTATTTGCTAAAAGGTGACCTATTGGCAGTTGTCTCTAATTATCTATAATACATAGTAATTCATTTTAGATTCAAAATCAGAGTACATAGGAATATTTTCTGAGTGATACTACTTTTTCCAATAAATTCACGAATATTAAGTGAAGAAGGATGAGGTAAGCCTAATGACACATTTTACAAGCATGCAATTTAGTTTGTTAGATTCATTTTAGAAGATTTTTGAAAATTTATTAATTTGGGGAAGGAATAACACCTCGGAATTATTGTTAGCCATGAAGAAAAACCTCACAAGCTCTAGTTAACCACCAGAAATATACAGCTTAAAAATATCCATAATGGAAGCATGTTAATAGCAGGAAAGTATGTGGATCTCTTAAAAGTATCAAACTAAGTGTGTGTGAAATATTTAGCCAAATGGCTTGGACCCTGTGCCTAATGGTGCACCAGTTCTACACCATGTACCTTCTACCTAGTATAATAAATATACTTCATCATATTATTCGTTTCTTCATTCACTGCTGAGTTTAGGATCATTTCATACTCATCCAGTGGTACAGCAGAAGTGTGTCTGTCTGTCAGCTTCATTACTGAGCACAGCTAGTCATGGGGTCTGAACCACGTGGTTCTGTAGACACACCCTTCTTGGACAGGACACAGCAGCTCTCAGCTGTCTCACCTTTGTGTTGCACAAAGGTCTATGCACTAACACAGCTGGGGATTGTGTATTTGTAGAGCATACATATTTGATACAGAGTTAACATCTGACCTACATCAGGAACTCATTGCCATCAAAAACAAAAATGAACCTACAAAATAATCAAGTACTTCCTTTAAAACTGAGCCAATGACCTGAGTAGATACTTTTCTAAAGGAGTCATGCGAATTTTCAACAATTATGTCTGAAGAGGGGCTTAACATCGCTGTCATTCAATCGTCAGAGACATGCAAATCGAAACCACGGTGAAATAGCACTTCCCACTGGTTAGGGTGTGATTATCAAAAGCCAACTGATAAATGTATTTGAAACTACAGAGAAAAGGCAGCCCTTGCATGCTGTTGGGAATATAAGTTAGTACAGCCTTTATGGGAAGTGCTATAGAAGTTTCTAAAAAAAAAAAAACTAAGCATAGAACTATCATACAAGATTCCTTTTCATGAGTATATATGAGAATAAATGAGATCACCACCTCAGAAGTGTATCTACCATCCCATCTTCATTGCACCATTTTTCACAATAGCCAGAATCAAAATTCAAGGCATAGAACACACACTCACACACTCACACCTCAGGATGTCATTCAGGCTTTACTGCAAATGTGGAGGAAACTGGAGGACATACTGGGTGAAACAAAACAGGCACAGAAAGAGAAAAACTTTATCATCTTACTTCTATGTAGAATCCATTTTCAGATTCTTGAAAAATATAGCTGTAACCTAATTACATATAAATGTAGCATCATTACCTTTATATTGGTCCATAATCCAGGCTCTTGACTTTTCCTTCATAGACTAGAAAAATAATGGATTAGCCTGCCTTAAAAAGGTGGTCAGGTATCTAGGGGAATTAGATTTTTTCCTAATATAAAAAGACATTAATTAAAGCATTATTTTCATGATTTTTATAGTTCCCTATTTTAAAAAAATATATAGTAAAATTAGTGCTGCATGTATGAAATGGAAATTTAAAACCTTAGAATCTAAATGTAAAATCTTAGAAAAGTTTTGAACATTTGATCTAAAATTTCCATAATTAATGGAGCACAATAGCACTTGCCTGATCTCAGCTACTCAGGAGGATGAGACAGAATTTCAATTTAAGGCCAGCCTGCCCTAAAATTTGAAAATACCAGACTGGAGCCATAGTCAGTGTTAGAGCCCCCTAGGGTCAGTACACAGGACTGGAAAAAAAAAAAAAAACTCACACAACCTCACACAATTAAGCCATTATTCATCTCACGAGGAGTCTGAATCCAAAAGGTAGCAAAAAGCTTGCTCGGGTCCCCCTAACACTATGGTAGGTCAAAACCAAGCCCTGGCCTTGCTCCGCAGTCATTTACCTCTTTCCCAGTTGTTTTCATCGTTGTTTTACACATCTATTTGCTTTCCTATGTGATATAATTTTGAAATTTGTAATTGACTGAGTTCTTAAGATGAGGACACTATAAAAAATGTTGCATCAAACTATATAATACCCTAATTAATGCATAAATAAACGTAGTGCATGGAAGCCTTGGAATGCACCCTGACAATCATTTCCAAGCATCTCTTCTATATCAAACCCCACTTCATCTAAGTAAAGTACCCTCTGGCCAAAATTTGGACATATATCTGAGATCCATGAATCTTCCTTTTAATCTTAGGTTTACATAATTGATATTTTAACTAGAGAGCAATAATAAAGTGAAATTATCTGATTAAATTGTGTTATATTTCAGATAAATATTTATTCTTTATGCTCTATGTGTTGATATATCAGTTAACAACATTTAGGACTCTAAAAGAAATGACCATAAAAGTAAACTACATGTTATTATTATGGTCATTGAGTAATACTGAGCAGCATGGTGGAACTTTTATTAAAAACAAATACAGTGATACATAATATGAAATCCATAGCTGGACTTGATGAGGTATGCCAAGAAAAAGTTATGATTAAAATTATTTTTTGCCAAAACTGGCTTAAAATTAGAAGGTATGGAAATTGGAATTCCTGCCCATGTTTAATGATACACAGCCGTCTGTTCATGTCATGCCTTGCGGTAATTGATATGTATTTATGTCAGTGTCACAGGACCCTAGGAAGAACCCAGGAAGCAGACGTGACATTGGTGTTCCCCCCTTAAATCCATCACCCCTCAGTAAATGGATAAAGAGTGTAAACATTGACATCCATGTCATCTGTTTGTGATGTAACTGGATACTGTGCAGACTACAAATTAATGTTTCTTGCATGCATTCAGATATTATAATTAAATGAAATTATTGTCATTTATCACTTTCCTCCATGTAATTCATAAATATGATCACCATTTGGAAAAATCACATATTAATGAATCTCTTATCAACATCATCTGCAATTTTAAGTTAATGTCACACAAGTTTTCCTTAATTCTGTTATTATGTTTAAAAGTACTGAAAGAAAAAGCAGATGAATGTAGTAATGTTGTATATGAAAGTCAAAATAAATGGAATTTCCCTGTATTTTTCTTCAGTTCCTCTTTAGGTTTGAAAAATCTTAGAAGATGCACCATCCTTTGAAGTGTGCTCCTGCTCCCCCTCCAATTCCTCCTAGGTGAATAGAAAGTAGGAGGAGACAGAGAAGCACTTCAAAGGGGTTGTTCTTCCTTCCGGCAGGTCTTCCTCGGCGGTGGAGCTGAAGCCGTCTCCTCTGCTCCTTCCAGCTTGTGTGCACCTTGGGCTCACCGTCCTGTGCAGAATTCTGAATATCCAAGTGGCTCTCTGGCCTCAGCAGCAGCGAGGAGTCCCTCAGCCTCTGGTATGCCTCACCTGCATCTGATCACAGTTAAAAAAAAAAAAAAAAAAACAGGAAAGGCTAGTTCAAAACCACTCCCAGATTTTTCCAAAACACACACACACACACACACACACCCTATCGATCACAACTGGAAAGTCTAGGAACTTTTTCCCTAGCATTATTTTTCCCCGAGTTCATATTACATTCACTCAACAGATATTTGCTGAGGTCTTTCCTTCTCGCCTCCTTTCCAAATCCTCCAGGGTCCCTGAATTTGGGACGTCAGAGATCAGTCTCCCCATCTCTGAGGTGTGATCAATCATTACAGTAACAGGGGCCCGACTGGTAACTCTCCCTAAAGGACTTCTTGTTTAGAGCACACTTAGCCCCACCATTCTTGCCAACTTCTGAAGCAGTCACACAAGTTCCTTTTCATGTGTGTCTCCATGAAGTATGATAAAAAGACAATGAGTGCTCTTGCTCGTGTCACCCGGTGTAAGAGCGAGCTCATGAACAGTACAGTTTGTCTTCACCCACCTTATTCACCAGATCTGGCAGTGCGTGGCTTCTGACTCTTGTTCAAACTCAAAGTGACCATAAAAGGTAAACGTTTTGAACCTGTTGAGGACTTTGAGCAGCTTGACAGTGCCACTAAAGAGCTCACGAAAGGGAACTTCCAGAACTGCTTCAGAAAATGGCAAGTATGATGAGAAAAGTGTGTTTGAAGCAAGGGGAAACATTTGGAAGGGAATTAATGCCAATATATCTTTTACTGTTGTACATTTTTTAAAAATTTATAATTTGTAGCTCTTGATCATACCTTACATATGACTCATTTCCTCTGATAATATCACAAACTCATTAATTTTCAAATTGAGTAACTTCCTCTTTTCCTTTCTTTAATCCTATCTGTCTTATTTGTGTTTTCCTTGGCAAAGGTCAGTTTTCACTGTCTGCTCAGCAGATGGGTGTGAGGCAGTAGGACTTCATTGTCCTCTGACCATGTCTTCCTTCCCACCTCATCTCTGTCACAAACTGCACCACCTGTTAAAACTCCTTAAGTAGGGGCTGGGGATTTAGCTCAAGTGGTACCGCACCTACCTTGGAAGCACAAGGGCCTGAGTTCAATCCCCAGTACGGAAAAAAAATTAAAAAATAATAATAATTTTTTTAAAAACCTCCTTAAAGACAAAACTGTATCTCTTCTTCCTGTATTAACAGTAGCTGACATAGGGCCGGAGGGTTAGCTCAGTGGTTCTGGCGCCTGCCTCGCAAGCGCAAGGTCCTGAGTTCGATCCCCGGAAACCACATACAATGCTGGGCGTGGAGATTCACACCCACCAACAATCAACACCACATACCACAATGCCGGGCGTGGAGGCTCACGCCTATAATCCCAGCATTCGGGAGGCAGAGACAGGAGGATTGCTGAGTTCGAGGCTTGCCTGGGCTACATAGTGAGCTCAGGGTCAGTCTGAACTACAAAGCGAGACCCTGTCTCAAAAAAAAAAAAAAAAAAACAGTAGCTGACATAAATCCTGAAGTAGATGTTAAACTTAATAAATATTTGTTGAATGAGCGAGTGAGTGAACAAATCATGATTCCTAAGCATTTACTCTCCCAAGCAGGGTAAGAACAGTGAAGATGAAGATGGGAATGGCCCAATTAGTCTGTGAATTGTCTGCATAATAATCCTTGCAACCACTTTATCCATTATTTGACAACTGTTTTCATGTCAAAGTGTTTTATTATGATGTTGTGATATATTAACAAGATTTCTACAGTAATAATTTAGAATACCTAGTTAGTCATATAACTAATGGTTCAAAGCGCAAGAACACTCAGGCTTTAATTATTTATCAGTGATACAAGGGGAACAGATGCAATTTCCAAACCTGTTAGATAACTGAAATGTGAGTTCTCTAAAGTCAAAAAATGAATTCTAGGAACAGTGGATGTTTAGAACAGGAAAATCGTATTGGAAGAAACATAGTTTCTGTCTAAGGAGATAAGAAGGAGACCAGAAAGTGTGGTGCCCGCTCACTTTGTCTTTCAAAGGTGTTTTATACAGCAAAGCCATGAGGTGAGGCAGATGCAAAGTGGGAAGAGCCTGTAAGATCCAATGAAAAAATCACACGGTGAGTGTGAGATGGGACAAAATCATGATTGATAAGATCACAAGTATAGTCGCCCAGGTAATATTGTTTAAATGGGGACTGAATGAGAAAACAAGTCACATAGCAAGTTTACAAGGAATTTTCAGAAAGCAAATGAATTAGGAAGGTGGATAGCCATTTAGAATATTAGTCACTGCTATTCTACTCTAGGGGAAGTGGTTCCTCTTTATTTTTTTATAATGCTAACCAGTGAATGTGCCTCAGTTGTTTTCTACGCTAAGGCCCAGCCTTATCTAACTGCCTTGTAATAATTTCTGACTAAATTAGCTATCTGCAATATTAGCGCCTTAACTTTTTATGTGAAACAAAGAGCTGTAACTAGTGGCAGATTCTTATATATACATTTGGCCAGAGAAATAAATCCCTGTGACAGGTAAATATATATATATATACATATTTTTTCTTTCTGACCAAGTAATTATTCCTCATTTTTAAATTATTTATTATGAAAACATCCGAGAAAACTCATAAGTAACCTAATGAAAGTAATGCTTGATTAATAAACTCATGCAGGAGAAATTTGCATACAAATCACAAAGCTGTTTCTTGCACCTCTGTATTTTCAATTTTCTACTTAGCTGCAGGCTATGAACAGAATTTCACAGTTCTCTGACATATTTATAAGCCTTTTATTTCTACCAGTAATAATATAGCAAGATGATATTTGACTTGAAAGGAAAAAGTCTTTCTTGAAAGGAAAAACTCTGAACATTGTGCAGTATCTTCTGGAAGCATTCGGTTTGAAATCCATCTTGTATTCTCCATCATCCTTATAAACCAGTGTTCGGAAATGAATCACACTGGCCAGAACTGAGATATTAATAAATTTAAATGTCAGGAAAGAAACTTTATGAACTACTTTTAGGCTTTATCCTTTGATAGCCAAATCAAAGTAGAAATCATTAAGGTTTGCTTTTTACATTAAGCTGTGCCTTAAATTCAATACTGCAAACATGAAGTGACAACAATCATATATTCCACTTTTTTCCTTTCTCAGACTAGCATGTATGTTAATAAGAGAGAGGATAAGTGGTTTGTGGATTCAACCATTCTCTTTATCATATACTTGTCAGAACAATGATTGTTAGAAATTAATGTTGCTATCTTAGAAATCCTGTGCAGTGTCTCTCCAATACATAAGATAATATTTTTTCTGGGTTTTACTGCCTCATATTCACATTCTGCAGTTAAAACAAAAATTTATTATTTAGCATCTTTGAGGGCCTACTCAGTATAGTGGAAAACCCTATATTATGTAGGACAACTTTGACTGTATCAGGAACATACAACACTTTATGCTTAAACATAAAGAAAATTAAGTTTTATTTCCTATAACAAGAAGCTGTGACTTTCAGCAGCTAGATAATAAAAGGAGGAAAGAAAGCAACTTGTTTAGCTTTTCCTTAGTGGCAAACTACCTTTATGGTTGCTAAGTCATTGTCACGGTCACAAAGATATCACTTTCAGATGCAAAAGTCATCAGAGAAAGAGACCAGACAACTCCTTCTTATATCATTTTATGATTTAGTAAGCATTTTCCCAGAATCCCAAAAGGCTTCCTCTCTTCCATGTCTAACATGTATGCCTCAACCAACCAGTAAAAATAGAAAGAAAGTGAAATGTTCAATTGTAACCAAGAAGAATAACATCTTTCCCTGTATTACATGGTGTCTAGGAGTAGACCTGTTCTAGGCCCTAGGCTATGCTGGGGCATCTGTCAGGGAGTTGTAGGGGTTAAGTTTTTGGGAGGCAAAACACAGTATCTCAAAAAAGAACTCAAACCTTGAAGGATTTTACAGTGTCATATTGAAAACTGATAAGATCATATAGATCATAATCAGCAAATCAGCACCACAGTGCGTACCATGGAAAGAAGTGTGTACTGCTACATTACTGGGATTCTGATGAGAACCCTGACAAGAGGCATACAATTTAGATTCTAGATAGCAATCATATCTCCCAACACTGAGATCAAAGGACAAACATTACTATTGAGTCATTGTAATGTAGGAAATATACTGCAGTTTTCAATTTTCAGTGCAAGTTTTAATTTAATTAAAGCACTATAAATTTTTTATGTTGCTTCAGTCATTCTATAATGTCAATTATCAAATTGATAGAATTACTCTATTGTTCACAAGTAAAATAAAAATCTATAGCTTTGTTACAGCAGTGGATTATTACTGAGCTTGAAACCCCAGAGTTACAAGGATGGAAGCAGTAGGTGATGAGGATGTTGCAAACAGACACAAGCACACTGTTGTTGTGCTGTGTGTGACACCCTGTCATTTTTTATGTACTAGCATGTAAATATCACTGAAATAAAACCAATAAATAAACAGCCCAGAAAGGTAATTTTCAATCATCTCTCACAATATAGCACAAAACTGGTCATCATTTCCCATGTTTTTTTTTAATTACAATCAAAGAAAAGGAGAAATATAATAGATATGATGAAATCTTGGATTTCTAGTTAATGGAAACAATTATATGCATTAAGTCCATTTGTAAATTATCTTATGACTTGAAATATATTGTGCGACAACCAATAAAACAGTTATTGTCTTACAAAATCCATAGCCTGGCAAGCTCAAGGTCCCGAGTTTGATCTCTGGTACCACATATAACAGTGCCAGGCATGGTGACTCACGCCTCTAGTCTCAGCACTTGAGAGGCAGAGGAGGGAGGATTGCTGAGTTCTAGGCTTGCCTGGGCCAAATAGTGAGCTCAGGGCCAGCTTGAACTACAAAGGGAGACCCTGCCTTGAAGACAGGAAGGAATAAAGGGAGGGAGGGAGGGAGGAAGGAAAGAAAGAAAGAAAGAAAAAAAGAAGGAAGGAAAGAAAGAAAGAAAGAAAGAAAGAAAGAAAGAAAGAAAGAAAGAAAGAAAGAAAGAAAGAAAGAAAGAAAGAAAGAAAGGAAGGAAGGAAGGAAGGAAGGAAGGAAGGAAGGAAGGAAGGAAGGAAGGAAGGAAGGAGGGAAGGAAGGAGGGAAGGAAAGAAGACAGACCTGAGTCATTTGTAGGAAAATGGATGCAATTTGACAACATAATGATAACAGAAAAAAATAATTGTATGGTTTCCTTATGTAAGAAAACCAAAGTAGTAAGTTAAAATTATATGTTAAGTTATATAAGTTAAGTAATAAGTTAAAGAAGACAATATAAGGTAGATAATGGAAAACAGGAAGATGAATCTTTTGAAAGTGAGAAGTGGGAGGAAGTGAAGGAAGGAAAATGTTAAAAGAACTAAGATGTCTTATGAAATGTCCTGACTCCCCACAGTGAAGGCAATCATTACATACTGCAGCCAGTACCAGTGAAAATGAAAATTAAGAAAGCTTGAGACAGGAGAATTACTGAGTTCGAAGCCTGCCTAGGCTATATAGTGAGCTCAGAGCCAGCCTGAACTACAAAGCAAGACCCTGTCTCAAAAAAAAACAAACAAACAAACAAAAAAGCCTGTCGTGGTGGCTCACGCCTGTAATCCCAGCACTCGGGATTCAGAGGCAGGAGGATTGCTAAATTCGAAGCTTGCCTGGGCTACATAGTGAGCTCAGAGCCAGCCTGAACTACAAAGCAAGACCCTATCTAAAAAAAGAAAGAAAGAAAGAAAGAAAGAAAGAAAGAAAGAAAGAAAGAAAGAAAGAAAGAAAGAAAGAAAGAAAGAAAGAAAGAAAGAAAGAAAGAAAGAAAGAAAAAAAGCTTTTACCAATTACTTGTTTAGACATAGACACAAATATGGGAGTACTTCTTTTATTTAACTTATTTTTTAGTGCTCCAACATTCTGCCTGGGGCAAGAGTAAAATAATTACTTAGCAGCAAGAATAACACTCTTCCCTCTTGTTCTCTAAGCTACTCATTAGGGCTCCTGTCTGAGTTGTGGCTTTCAGGACTCC
>PVIC010006944.1:0-52554 GCA_004025085.1 Thryonomys swinderianus
GAGGGTTAGCTCAGTGGTTCCGGTGCCTGCCTCGCAAGCGCATGGACCTGAGTTCGATCCCCGGTAACCACATATAATGCTGGGCGTGGAGACACGCCCACCAACAATCAACACCGCATACCACAATGCTGGGCGTGGTGGCTCACGCCTGTAATCCCAGCACTCGGGAGGCAGAGACAGGAGGATTGCTGAGTTCGCGACGGCTTGCCTGGGCACCATAGTGAGCTCAGGGCCAGCCTGAACTACAAAGCGAGACTCTGTCTCCAAAAAAGCAAAAAAAAAAAAAAAAGAAAAAAAAAGAAGTAGGGGTGGTCTTCTCTCGGGCTGTCCATAGTGTCTAAATTAGTAATTTAACCATAGTTAGCTGTTACTGGGCTCAGCAGTGAACCTTTCTAAATACCATCTCCCTTAGATCTTGTAACATGCAATTATGAAGTCATTATTCCCTGTCTCCAGGTAGGAGAACTGGGATTTAGAGAGGTTATAATGGTTTGATCATGGTCTTACATACTTCATGAGTGGTAGAAACTGTATTCCAAATCAGATTATCTTGTTCCCAAGCTGGAGCCTGTAACCACCAGTTTTGAGAGGCTGTATCTAGCTTTTGCTTCTGTTTTTGAGGTCATGTTCTTTCAGAAGGTGGAAGGCAACTCAGTTTTCCTTTTGGGAGGTTTATAGACCTACATTCTTTGGAGAGTTATAGACCTACTTTATAGGAGCAACTATTGGATATCATTGCTTTATGCTTCTTAAAATATTTTGCAAAATGTTCAATAGCTTTTGATGTAGACATTGACTCCCTTGGTAGCTCACCTACTGCCTGTTTTTATAAATAAAGTTTTAATGGATCATAGCCACAATTGCTTATTTATTGTCTATGGCTGTGTTCTCATTACAAGCAGTTGAGCAGTTGCAACAGAGACTGTATGGCCTGTAAATCCTGAAATATTTACTACTTGCGTCTTCACAGAAAGTCTGCTGACCCTTGGATTATGATAATGGCAGTTCTGCTGAAAAGAATGAGAAAATTATTCCTGTTGTGCACAGTGCCCTATAAACAAAGGTAGGGACAGAAGATTCTGCCTAGGAGACCCTCCTGTTCTTCCTCACTATGCCTTCTAAGCTGTGATGAACCTTGTAGAACATTCTGGAAAGCAGATGGGCTCCCCAGGAGGACAGAGTGGGCTTTTGCAGACAGGTCAATACAATTTGTGTCCCAATGACTTTAGGACTCTAGTATCTAGCCAGTTTTTGTAAGTGCCCTTTGGCTGGAAGCAACTTAGTAAAACTCCCTGGCTGCCTCTTGAGAACTTCTTTCCCACCTTCCGGCCTTCAGGGATGGTCTTTCTTGGGAAATACTGCAAAGGGAGGTGAACAGAGAGGAGTGTGTAAGCAGCCATCTTGCTGGAGCTAACTGATCACCAGCCTAATCCAGATGCACTGTGCTCCCTCTTCCCCTGGTGGGCATTCTCAGCAGGATCTGCCTTTCCAGAGGGTTGGTTGAAGTAAGCAATAGTTCACCGAAGTCCTCAGCCAGACACTGCTGGGGTGTGGGGATGAGTAGGATGGAGTTTCTGCCTGGGAGGGATGCAGCTCATGAGGGAAGCAGACAGGGAAGCTCCTAACTGGAGCGGAAGCACATTCAGCTTGGAATGGGGAGCCCTCAGCTCCTGCCTCTGTCAGCTCCTTCATCCCCCACAGCTCTGGACATCTGCTTTTGCTCTCAGGATAATGATGAGATCAGGGTTATTAACATGCTTGCAGGGTCTGTTTCTGCCAGTCTCTGAGTCTTCTCACTTTGGCCACACAGCCTCTCCCACTGACCACATCCTCTGCAGTGCTGCCCCGCTGGCCAGAGCTGTCTTCTCCCCAACCCCTCCCATGAGTGTTGTTCCCCTGATGGCTGCTCTTCACTCCATTCTTGGCAAGTATTTCTTTCTCAGGGGAGTCTTCACTGGCTACCAAGACCAGGTTTGCAACCTCATAGCACTGCTAGCCACCTTCTCCTTGTGTCAGGAGCACTTACTTCAGCTCTCAGTATGTGTTGATGGTGACATTAGAGATGAGTATCTGCCTGTCCCTGAGAGGAAGAACCACATTTGTTTTTATTCCTCATTGCAGCTATGGTATCTACCCCAGTGCCTGACCTGTGGTAAGCACTCAGTACGTTTTTGTTGGATGAATAAAAGAGTTCTACCTTTCATATCAGTTCTGAGAGTGCAGCTGAGCCTGCATGGAGTGTCAGAGTGAAAATTAACAATAATAATTATAACAACAACACTTTACCAAGTGTTTCCATGTGGGTTCTATACTCAGCATTTGGGTTTAGTCTGGGCTGATTGCGGTGAGTGCTGTATCGATCGGCAGTGTCTGCTTGGATGAGGAGAGGGTGACAAAAGGCAGGAGAGAGTTGGTTAGTGGCCATCCAGAGATTCCCCACCTGATACATTTCCCTGACTCCAGTAGAAATACTTCTTGCTCAGTTTAAGCGTTAGAATTTTAGTGGTCACCTTTATTGCCCAATCTCCCAGCACATGCAGGGCTCTGCCACCTTACTGTAATTTCAAATGCCATCCTGGGTGAACTTTGGAGTTAGGCGTGAGGTTTGATGGTGGCTACATAGCTCTGTGTGACTGGGAAAGGTTGAGGGAGGGCTCTTCTGCTTACCTGGCTGCAAGTTTTGATGCTAACCTATTGTTACAGAACAGCTATGTTACCCAAGGCTAGGCAAGGCCAGTTGTGGTTCTCCAAACAGATGTGCAAGAGAGTAGATATCATGGAGGCAAGACACTGAAACAGTGGTTGCGTTAGTATTTTTCTTGTTGCTGAGACAAAATACCCAACACCCAAAGTTAAAAGTATTTTTAAATAAATGATGTATATTGATGTTTTACTACGATAACCCAATCCTATATGAAGGTAGCAAAAGTGAAGATTCCTGGTAATTTTATATAAACATTATGAGTGACAGTACACTTGCATTCAACTTCACAAGAAATTATCTTCAGGACCATGAAGACTCTTTGAGAGCTGTTGAAACCTCTCGACCGTGTAAATATATGTGTATGGACAGTGCAGACAATGAAAGCCTCATGACTGAGCTGTACTCTCAAATCCTACTGAAGAGAAGAGGAGCCAATGGTATTATGTCCAACTTGCTGAATAAAATCCAACTTTTTAAAGAAATACAGCATGTGTCAAGTTCACAGAGTAACTTACAGCTATGGAGTGACAAGAGGGGACACACAGATTAGAACCCTGAAGCAGTGAATGTGTTTCTACACATTTTGTGATGGAAGAAGCCATGAAAACAGTTCTAGAGCTGTTTCAAAAACATCCAGTTAAGGGAGGAAAATTTTATTTGGCTCACAGTTTGTGGAAGTTTCAGTCTGTAATTGGCTGGCTCCACAGCAAGGCAGCACAGCAGATAGGCATTCCAGAGGAGAAACAGTTCACAATGAGAAGAAGGCAGCAAAGCAAGCAAGGGACAAGACAAGCCTCTTCCTGTCCCTTATATTATATCCAGGTTACTAGGATTAGGATGGTGTGGGTTGTAGGGAAGGCAGGAGAATGGGAAAAAGTGAAACTCAAGATTCATAATGTAACTTAATGGCCAAAAGCTGAAATCTTTTACACTAAGATCAGGAATGAGACAAGGATGCCCACTGTCACCACTCTTGTTCAATATAGTGCTGGAAACATTAGCCATAGCAATCAGGCAGGACAAAGATACAAAAGGAATAAAGATAGGAAAGGAAGAAGTTACATTGTCATTATTTGCTGATGATATGGTACTCTATCTAGAGGATCCTAAAAACTCAACCAAAAGACTGCTAGACTTAATTACCAAATTTAGTAGTGTTGCTGGATATAAGGTCAATGCTCAAAAATCAATAGCCTTTGTCTACAACAACAGACTCACTGAAAGAGAAACTGGGGAGTCAATCCCTTTCACAATAGCACCCAGAAAAGTTAACTATGTAGGAATCAACTTAACAAAGGAGGTGAAAAACCTTTACTCTGAAAACTATAAGACTGAAAAACAAGATAGGAAAGGAGATCAGAAAGTGGAAAGACATCCCTTGTTCCTGGGTAGGGAGAACCAACATCGTCAAAATGGCTATACTCCCACAACTACTATACAGATTCAATGCAATTCTAATTGAAATTCCAACACTATACTTCACAGAGCTAGAGAAAATAATACAAAAATTCATCTGGAAACACAAGGGATCTAGAATAGCAAAAGCAATTCTAAGCAACCACAGCATGGCAGGGGGTATTACAATCCCCAACTTAAAACTCTACTATAAAGCCACTGTGATAAAAACTGCATGGTACTGGCAAAGTAACAGACCCAAGGACCAGTGGAATAGATTAGAAGATGCAGAAACAACCTCGGATACACTAAGCCACTTTATCTTTGACAAAGGAGCCAAACATCCTCAATGGAGGAAAGACAGCCTCTTTAACAAATGGTGCTGGAAAAACTGGGCTTTAACATGCCAAAAACTAAAGCTAGAACTATCTCTTTCACCATGTACAAAACTAAATTCACAATGGATTTGAGACTTAAACATTAAAACAGAAACAATAAGCCTTCTGGAAAACAGGTTAGGTAAAACTCTTGAAGACGTTGACTTAGGCAGAGACTTTAGGAATAAAACCTCTATAGCACAAGAAGTAGCAGAAAGAATCAACAAATGGGATCTCATCCTACTGAAAAGCTTCTACACAGCAAAAGAAGTCACTGGCACCGCTAAAAGACAGCCAACAACATGGGAAAAAAACTTTACTGTTTGTCAGACAAAGGGCTATTATCTACAATATATAAAGAACTCAAACAGATCAGCTTCCCCAAGTTCAAAGACCCAATTCAAAAATGGGCATCTGAAATGAACAGACACTTCTCAGAGGCAGAAATCAAAGCAGCCAAGAAGCATATGAAGAAATGTTCAACATCTACTGGTCATTTGAGAGATGCAGATGCAAACAATCCTGAGATTTCATCTCACTCCACAAAGAATGGCTGCTATTACAAAATCAACCAAAAATAAATGCTGGCGAGGCTGTGGGGAGAAAGGAACCCTTCTCCACTGTTGGTGGGATTGCAGACTTATGCAACCGTTGTGGAGATACATGTGGAGATTTCTCAGAAAACTAGGACTAGAGGTCCCATTTGACCCTGCCATCCCCCTGCTGGGAATATACCCAAAGGAATTTTAAAAATCATATTGGAAAGTCAGAGGTACACCCTTGTTCATAGCAGCTCAGTTCGTGATAGCTCAATCTTGGAAACAACACAAATCCCCATCAGTTGGAGACTGGATAAAGAATATGTGGTTTTTTAAAATAAAATGGAGCGTTATTCTGCCATAAAGAATGACAAGATTGATTCATTTATGTGCAAATGGATACACCTGGAGGACACACTAATAAGTGAAATAAATAGATCACAGATAGGCAAATACCGGATCTTCTCTTTGATATGAGCACCTGTAGATGTAAATGAGCTCTAGAAAGTATGACAGTTTTTGTAGAATGGGAAATTTCCAAAGGAAATTTGGTGTGGGAATATAATGAGGGGAAAGAATAAATATGATTCTGAAAGAAAATAAAAGAGCATGTGAATAGGGGGTGGGGAGATGTGGCTGGGTAGGGATGTGGGTAAAAATGAGAATTAACTTGTGTCATATACTGGTACAAATTCCTCAATGTTATGTGTGATTGTGAGATGTATATAAAATGTACCAATAAAGAATTCAATTTAATCAACTGAACAATAACCCACAACCTGCAGACCAACCAACCCAAAGAATTCAATTTAAAAAGATTCATAATATACAGGTGCTAATTCTCAGTGATGATTGTGATCATAATATATATTTAAACTGTATAAACTCAATAAAAGGGAAAATAGTAAAAAGTAATAATACTGCCTTCATCCCAGCATTGCACCTTGAATTAATCATACTCCCTAGATTTCAGATCTCTGAAAAAGCCTCATCTGTGACTGCATAGACTTGGTAGGGGGCATGTAGACACATCATGGGTCCTGTAGCAGGCTGTACACATGAGAGAATATGCCTAGCACTACAGAAGCCAACCATGGAGGAGGCCTTGGCCATTAGATTTTGGTACTGGGAGAGGGGCTGGCTTGTTCTTCCTTGTCCTTAGGCCAGCAGGGTAACCAGAATAGAGTGGTCCCTGGAAGACCGCACAGGAAGGGCTTATGGCCTGAGCCAGCAGAGTGTGATGGGGAGACCTGAAAAGAGTGTGTGAACAGCCACCTTGCTGGAGCTAACTGATCACCAGCCCAATCCAGATGTCCTGTGCTCTTTCCTCCCCTGGTTCTCATCAGGACCTGCCTTTCCAGAAGGTTGGTTGAAGTAAACAATAGTTCACCAAAGTCCTCAGGCAGACACTGGCTGATATTTGGATAGGTGGTCATCAAATTTTGGGTTCCAGGTCTAGTCCAGTGGATTTTAGGGGAAGTCTGGGATATCTAGACCTGAAACTGAAAGGCAATGAGCCCGTACCTCTTTCTTCCATCATTTATCACACATTTCCTGTGCCATTCCTTAGTTTTCACAGTTGAAAGAGTCTCCATCATTGAGGGAGCCACAATCTATCTGAAGTTTAAATCCATCTTTAAAGTGTGAAGTCCAGTTACTTTACCTATGAACAAAAGGATACCTTGTCTATGTAGAAGAGTATACAGAGAAGACAACTTAAGCCTATTTCCTGCAGATAACATTTCTATTACCAGCTTTGCTTTTCTTTGCACTTGCCCAGATATGTGTGTGTCAGGTGGTATATTCTACACATCTGAGATGATTTTATAAATAAGGTTTTATACTCCTGTTAATATTCCCATATCTTTTACTTAGGGTGTGTGTATACCTACATGATTGAGCTAATTCTGTAATAAAATTTTATATCAGGGTGTATCATTGATACATTTAAGGCTCAAGATAATACCAGCATGAGTATTTTTCATGATTCCATGGGCCGAATGCTTCCTCTATTGGTTTGATCTGGGTTCACTCATGCAGACGAGATAGAAGGTGCAAGATGAGCTCACCCACATTTCTGATGTGCAGTGCTAGTAGATGGCTGGGCACTTTGAGTGCTCTCATTCTCCTGTATGCTAGACCAGCTCTCTTCGGTGGTGTTCTCATGACAGCAAATCCCGAAAAAGCAAGTACAGGCTACAGCACCTCTTAAGGCCTAGCCCTTACAGCTGTACAGACACTTCTGCCATATTCTCTTATTACAAATCACAAGGCCAATCTGGGTTTCATGATTGGAAAATACAGTCCACACCTCAGTGGGAAAAGAGGTTGACAGGAATGCCAAGGAGTGTGCATTCTAAGAGCTGTGATTCATTGACAGTCAATCCTGAAGCTATCTAGGATGCTCTTAGATTCATATTTTATCTCTTCCCACCACAGTCAAGACTATTTGTTGATATAACATTTAAAACATGTATATTTCATTTTGACCTGTTAAAAATGTAGATTTTAATCTGTTTTCATGTAATGCTACAATAAGCATGTACAGTGTTTTAACAGGTGCCTAAAGAGACATTACTCAGAGAGTAGACATTTAAAGGTATTTGATATATGGCATAAATTCTTCTCAGAAATTGTGGTATTACAGAAGGGTGCACCAAGAGTGTCTACCTCATGACTTCTTTATTAGCACTATCAATTTTCAAAAAAAATCTTTATTGGAAAAGTAAAAAGCAGAGCCTCAGTGTTGTTTGGTTTGCATTGCTGATCATTAGTGAGACCAAGCAACTCCTATATTATAGTCATTTGTGTATTCAACTCATAATTTTGTTCATGGCCTTTATATATGTACTTCTTCTAATGCTGTTCTTGAGATTGTCATGAGTTCCTTGATTGTGTTACATATTAGTGTGGTCCATTTAGATTTGTTCTTATATACTATTTTTCTAAGTGAAGAGGAGCATTGTCTTTAAACATAGACTATCTTTCAATTAAAAATGGAAGAGCTCTCTACCTCTCTTTTAGGTTTTCTTGGTTGTGTGTGTGTGTCTGTTTAAAAGTGTTTGTGTATTTTGTGTATGTTTAGGTTTCCTGATTCTTGGAACCAACTAGGCTTAATTTAAAAAAAAACTTAATTTCATTTTCTCCATTATTTCCCAATTCACTCCTTTTCATTTACTCCAATACCATTTATCCAATAATTCTGCCACAGGCATGGTTTCTACTGTTACTTTTTATAGATTATAATTCCTAATATACTCAGATGTTTTGAGGCTTGCTTTCTTGTTAGTTGATTTATTTTCTCTATCTTGGTATAGTACCCTCACAAGGGTGGTGACTTTATATTTAATTACATAATTGTGGAAGTGTCTTCTCTTTTTTTTTTTTTTTTTTTTTTTTGAGACAGGGTCTCGCTTTGTAGTTCAGGCTGGCCCTGAGCTCACTGTGTAGCCCAGGCAAGCCTGGAACTCCGCAATCCTCCTGCCTCTGCCTCCCGAGTGCTGGGATTACAGGCGTGAGCCACCATGCCCAGCTTCTCTTTTTAAAAAAAAGATATCTTGGCTATTTTTGTTTAATTCTCCCAGAGGGACCCAGAGATAGTTTAGAATCATTTTGTAATGTTCTGAAAATGGGCCCATTGGGATTTTGATTATAACTTCATTCTATTTATTGATCAATTTGTTGCAAACCGACAGCTTTAATATATTAAGACTTCCCATCCAGAAATATGGTATATATAATACAATTCATTCAAGCCCTTGGAAATCACTCAATAGAAATTTGTGAGCTTTTTTGTAGTTTTCCAATATGTCTTGTAAAAGTTAAACTTTACAATTTGATCCTTTTGGCTGCTTTTGTTTTAGAATGTGCTCCTTTCCCAGTGCTTTTTATAGATAAACCTGCTATTCTTAAAAATATCTTTACTCATTGAAAATGTCACTGTGTAAACAGTGCTTACTAAAAAAACCTAAACAATGCAGAAAAAACACAAACTAACAAATGTCTTTCCAAGGTCTCTTCTCCTTGTTCCACTTGTCTTCAGCTCACCGTTGTTAATAATTAGGCAATAGCCATAGACAATTAATAGTGATTCATTCTAGATCTTTATTAAGTTGCATTTGTATATTTAACGTGAAATCACACTGTACATCATGACACATGGCTCTCTCTCAGTTTATTGAATGATTCTCTGATCAGTGATAACCAAGAGTGCATCTTTATTTTGTTTTCCCATTAGAATTGGTTGTAGTCAGGATGCCTTTGTAATTTTTTTTTTTTTTTTTTTTTTGAGACAGGGTCTCGCTTTGTAGTTCAGGCTGGCTCTGAGCTTACTATGTAGCCCAGGCAAGCCTGGAATTCAGCAATCCTCCTGTCTCTGCCTTCCGAGTGCTGGGTTTACAGGCGTGAGCCACCACACCCAGCTGTAAATGTTATTTTTAAAACAAGTACTGAGTTCTGGTTGCTCACTTGTAACACACAGATATCAGTTTTACTTTCATATTGACTTCTGTCTGTGGCTTTACAAACTTTAGATTCTTGGTTTTTAAAAAACTTTTGTTTTTGTAAATCCCATTGCCTTTGTTATCTAGACAGTATTGTCATCCATAAGACAGGCAGGTTTATTTCTGTCATTTACATTTCTAAACCTTTATTTTGTTTCTTACTGAACTGGGTTTAGAATGTCTGTATTAGGTTGACTAGGATGGGTGAGAGATGCTGTCCTTACTTTTTTGCCATTTCAAGACCAAAGTATAAAATCTTTCACTGTGAATTGTGTTGTTAGCTATATAGGTCTTTCTGTAGATTCCCATTATCAGATTAATTTAATTCCTTTATATTCCTACTTTGCTGAGAGGTCTTATGAGTGAATGTATATCAAAAATTTTTCTAAATCTTTTGAAATCATATGGATTTCTTCTTTTATCTCTTAATGTAGTGAGTTATGTTAACTGATTTTTCAAATCGTGAACCAGTTTTGCTCTGTCAGAATAAACTATACTCAGTTGTGTTGCATTATCCTTTCTATATGTTCCTAGTATTTTGTTGAGAATTTTTGCTTTGATCTTTGTAATTTTGCTCTGTTGTTTTCTTTTCTTGTAGGGTCTTTGTCAAATTTTGATATTAGATAAATACCGTTTTAAAAAAATGGATCAAGAAGTATTATTTTCTATTTTCTGGAAAATGTATTTGATTGGTATTTGTATCTTAAATATTTGGTAGATTTCATCAGTAAAATCATCTAGGCCTAGGATTTACTTTGAGAGGTTTTTAACTATGAATTTCATTTTAAAAATTAGATATAGGATTAATCAAATAATTTATTTCTCTTGCAGTCAGTTTTGGTAGTTGGCATCTATCAGATCATTGATCCATTTCATTTCCATTGTCAAATTTATGGGCATTGTTAATAGTATTTTTTTATTAACTTTTGGGTGAAATGTGTATGGTTGTCTGTTTTTTCAATTTTTTCATGGATAGTTTCTGTTTTGTATGTATGGTTTTATTTTTGGTAAAATTAGCTAGAGCTTTAGCAATTTTATTTTGCTCTTTAAAAAACCAACTTTTGGTTTCATTGATTTTTATCTGTTTACTCTTTTCAACCTACTTATTTCTGTTCTCACCTATTATTTTCTATGTTCTATTTGCTTTGAATTTAATTATTCTCTATAAATTTATTGTGAAGACTTAGATTGTTTTAAAATATTTTTCTTTTCTTATTAACCATACAATGATATAAATTGGCTAAAAATATTGCATATACAAAATTTTGATAGTTTGCATTTTTATTGTAATTTGATTTGAGATATTTTTATTGTATATGTTATTAGTACATATATACACATTACAGTTTCATTTCACATTGAGAATTTGTACCAAATATGACACAACTTAATTCTCATTTTTCCCCTTCCCCTACCCACTCTACCACCCCCACCCCATATACACAAGCTTTGTTTCCTTTTTTCGATCAATTTTTTTTGTTTCCTCATTATTTACCCTTAAGCCCCATTTCCTTTTGAGTATTTACTATTTCACAATATTGATCATGCATTCTAGAACAGATTTACAGCTTCAGTTTCTCATACCAGAGAAAAGATCCGATATTTACACATCTGTGACCTATTTATTTCACTTAGGAGTATGTCCTGAAGGTATGTCCATTTGAGTATAAAAGATTCAGTCCCATCCTTCTTTATGGCAGAGTATTACTCCACTTTATTAAAAAACCACATCTTCTTTATCCAGTCTATAGTTGATGGACATTTGGGTTGTTTCCAAGATTTAGCTATCACAAACTGAGCTATTATAAATATGGGCGCACATATGTCGCTGTGATAGGAATCTTATAATTCTTTTGTGTGAATCCCCAGCAGAGGAATAGCATAGTTGAATGGAAGCTCTAATCCTCGTTTTTTGAGGAATCTCCACACTGATCTCTATAATGGTTGTACCAGTCTACATTCCCACCAACAGTGGAGAAGGGTTCCTTTTTCTCCATAATGTTGACAGCATTTGTTGCTGGCTGATTTCAAGATAGCAGCTATTGTTTGTGGAGTGAGATGAAATCTCAGTGCTGTTTTCATCTGCATTTCTCAAATGGCCAGTGATGTTGAGCATTTCTTCATATGCTTCTTGGTTTGAGATACTTTTAAGTTGTCCTAACATTTCTTTGTTGATCCTTGAATTATTGAGAAGTATACTCTAATTTTCCAATATTTTCAGAACATTATCTGATGTCTTTGGTGTTGATATTTAATTCTGCTATGGTTTGAGAATATAATTTGCATGATTTCTAGTCTTTTGAATTTGTTCTTTGCTTTATGCCCAGAATATGGTAAATGATCCATAAAAGATCCATATGAAATGTGTATTCTGCTAACATACATAATATTACAGGAAATTAATTTAATCTCTTATATTTTCATTTATGACTTATTTTATTTGCATTTTGTCTATTTTCATCAATGGAATTTACTAGAAATAGATTTTTTTGTTTTGCTTCAAAAATTATTTCTGTAATACTGACTGTTCCTTTCTCATTTTTCTTCATGTTTTAATCTGTTTTATTCATGACCATCATGGGATTTTCCATTAACATTCTAAGTTTGTTACATCTTGTTTGACTTGATAGAAACTGAGCTTTAATTATACTTAAAATCTTCACTTGTATGAAGTTCCATTCCCCATTTGTATCATTTCCTATCACTCACTAGATCTTTCTATATTTTGTGCTTATTGACATAGACTTATAGTTTTACTTTGTGCATTTGTGTTGTACAAGAAACAAAAATAAGTTTATAAAACAAAAACTGTAATCATACTGGGTTCTATATTTACTGGCCTTTATTGTTAGGTTTTTGATGTATTTGTTAGTGTTCTACAGGACTCTTATCTTTGTTCATTTTTCCTCTTCTTTTTCTTTGGGTCCTTCTGGATAATTTCAGTTGTTTAAGTTTGCTAATTCTTTCTTCTGCCAGCTCAAATGTTATATTTAAACTCTCTGGTGGTTTGGTCATTTATGTTATTGTGCTTTTAAGCTCCGGAATTCCTATTTGATTCCTTTTTATTTCTGTTTCTTTAATTTTTCTACATACACATACACACACACACACATATATATTACACAATATATATATATACAATATATATGCAATATATATAATATATATATATATATATATATATATATTGCTTTCTGAGGGGAAATTCCTATTAATGTTCTTTGTGAGTAGATATAATTTCTTGGTTCTTTACATATTTTGTGATTTTACTTCTCTGTAATCTTTTTTTCTCCTGTTGCATACTTTATTCATTAGGAGAGAGTCATTAAGTCCAATGACAGGAGAGGAGAGGAACTAAGCTCTTCCTCCTTATGGAAATGATATCAGTCCATTTGTATCTGGTAAAATCACCTCTGTGATTAAATGTATCAGAGGAGATTCTTTGAGGCTGTACATATGTCCTGTTTCTCTTAGAAGATTTACTTACTAATTTTAGCATCTTATCTGTGGATATTTTGCATAGCACTTATACCTGTAATCTTTTAGTAGTGATTTTTATATTTCCTTTAATTTTTAAATTTACTATTTGTGTTATTCTGAAGGAAGTGTATCCTTTCTTTGTTGTTTGCTTATTCTACAATTAGCAAACCTTTTCTGTAAGGGGTTCCTACATTCATTTGACTTTGTGGGCTGTGTAGCCTGTGTCACAGCAGTACATTCTGCTGTTGTCCTGTGAGAGCAACCACAGATATGTAAATGAAAGCACTTGAGCACATTTCAGTATGGCTTTACTTCAAAAGTGGGCACCAGGCCATGGTCAGACCATAATCTGCCAAGTAGTGATTAATTAATTCATTTATTTATGTCAGACTCAAGGTTATCTATTTTATTTTTGGATCATAATGCAGCACTGTCATTATTTTCTTACTTTCTTTGACCACTGGGGGAATCTTTCAGTTGGCTTCTCTTCCATACTCAACATTATGTGCTTGTCTGTTTATAGCACTTTCTTACCTTCCTATGTTATATGGCTCGTGATGGTGAACCTTTCAAAGCTGTCAGTGAACAAGCAGCCTGTGGTGGTGGTGTGTGCCATAGGTTTGCCACCACTGCTCAGGCTCATCTCACACTATCCTTTCCCAGCCCTAGAAGTAGATTTTTTTTTTTTTTTTGCTTTTTGAGACAGGGTCTCACATTGTAGTTCAGGCTGGCCCTGAGCTCACTATGGTGCCCAGGCAAGCCGCTGCGAACTCAGCAATCCTCCTGTCTCTGCCTCCCAACTGCTGGGATTACAGGCGTGAGCCACCATGTCCAGCATTGTGGTATGCGGTGTTGATTGTTGGTGGGTGTGTCTCCATGCCCAGCATTATGTGTGGTTACCGGGGATCGAACTCACTGCGCTTGTGAGGCAGGTGCCAGAACCACTGAGCTAACCCTCCGGCCCAGAAGTAGATATTTTTATAGGAATCCCTCATTCCTCTTTTGGGGGATGATATTTAGAAAGCAAGATCAGTGGGGATGTGTTGTGTGTATACTCACCTGTGTGCACATGCTACTGCATCTCTGTCTCTTGCTCTGGACCTGTTAAATGCGAGATCATACTGAGCACTCTGGTCCTAGGGTTTGCCTTACTTAAAACTTCATCTTTTGTTGAGAACCTGTCTCCCATTAACCATCACTTATTTACTTGCTTGATCAGTCTAATATATGTGTGTGTGTGTATATGTGTGTGTGATCTCTTTTTTTGTTCCTCCATGAGAAATAGATTTCCCAATTAGAGTACAGTGCTTTCTTTGCACAGTTCTCTTTGTCCGTTTCTTTTATTTCACCCAGGTAAACCCACTGTTTTCTGAAGTTACCGGGGTCAGCTTCTGTGTTCCACCCCTTCACTCAGGTAGCCTTATACATTTGGGGTACAGTGGGGCTCAGCTCAACTCTGACAGGCAAGATTCGATTCTGGGCTCAACATCCCAGCTAACTTTTTAATGTGTACAGAAAAAGTCATTCTTTTTGTGGACTGTAGTTTTGTGGGTTTTGACAGATACTGAGAGTCATTTGTCTACTGCACAGTGCTGTACCCATTCAGTTCATCACCTAAAAGTTCCCTGGTGTGGCTGGTTTGTAATCGTTCCATTGAGCTCCTCCCCATAACTGTGGTTATGCTTTTCCAGAAAGCACAGTGGAGGAATCATAAACTCTCTAAAGCCTTTTGGAGCTGTCTTCTTTCATTTCACAAGGTGAATTTAGGATTCACTCATGTTACTGTGCAAACAATAGTTTGTTCCATTTTATTTCTGAGTAGCGTTCCGTTATATGGATGCATTTAACCTTGTTTATCTGTTCACTTGTTGAGGATAGCTTTGCTATTTCTAGTGTAGGACAAAACTGCTGCAAGCCTTCACTTACAGTTTTTGCTTTTTAGTAAATCATATATTTGCTCTCATTTCTGCTTTTATGATTTATTTTTTGTGGCTCTTATGCTTTAATGCTTTTCATTTTATTTTGCAATGTAGATCTTATTTCTATCTTCTCAGTTGATTTGAGATGTTTATTTCTTTGTAAAATCTGCATGTGTTTCATGTGTATTTTCCAAACAGCTGCACTGAGGCACGATTTACCTACAATGAACTCATGTTTTTGGCGTGAAGGCGATTTTCGACACACGTCTGTCTGTGCCATCACTGTGGTCAGAACATTGCCATTTCCTGAGAAAATTTCTCTCTCTACCTGTCCAGCCTCCTTGCTCTACTGTGCCCATACTCGATGCCCTGACCTTGAGTCTGCCAGTGAGTTTTGCCTCCTGTGTGTTTCTTTGGGTTTGGCCTCTCATTTGTAAATTTGTCCCAGGCTATTATGTTTATCTAGAGTCTGTTTCCTTCTGTCACTGAACAGCAGATTGTTGTTTGTTCACCTGTTAAAATGTTTTCATTTTCCAGCTTCTGTCTATTCGAATATAATAGTGTATAATAAAAATGCTATGATCATTCATGTCATTTTTATGTACGTATTTTCCTGTCTTGGAAGGAAATAACTGTTTTATTATGTACACAATTATGCTTCTCTAGTGATAAAATGTAGAAATCATAGGGTTCAGTTTTTAGTTAGCATCCAATCTGCTTTCTACAGTTGTTATTTGAGTGTGAGATACTGCTTAAAAAGTCACATTATAGTTTTGCTTCCACTTTCACATATGTAAGTAATCCTTTAAGAATCACTTTACATTTGCTTTTGATTTTATCATAACTACAGTAATTACTTAGACTTAACTCTAGATACTCATTCGATATATTTTTTGCATCAACCCTTGTACACATGATTGCTGTGTATTCTTCAGTTCTAAGTGAAACGCTAAGGCTTAAAAATCAGTTTTTGAATTATCTGAGTCATTTCTTTGAATGGGTAGTTTGTCTTTGGTCCCCTGAAGCATGTGACATATTCCTCCTTCCTTTTCATCCAAAGGACCACTAGACTTGTTACAGAATTGTTGAGGTCACAGTATTTATTTCTTGATGGTGTATTCTGACACTCAATGTCCTCTGCTGTTGGCCTGATAGGGTTCTACCATTTTGGATGGAGGGTGACTGGTGTATGATTGTGGGCATTTTAATTTTTGTAATTAAGATGTTTTGCAAGGCTAGAAATAAAATTGACAATTTTCTACCTCCTTTTCCTTTATTTCTGCTTGATCTATACACCCAGAGCATTGAGGTTTCTGGTAGTATTTAGGGTCAGTATTTCTACCCCTTTTCACTTAATACTGTTGGGAAGGTGCTCCCTCAAGAGTCTGAAGTCTTGGATCAGTAATCCTGGGTTCTGGATCTGACTGATCTCCTCTTATAGGATGGAGAATGTGAGTGATGCTTAGAGAAGGAGGCTCCACAGCATGATAGGTGGCCCAAGACAGCCAAGCTTGGGAGGCTAATCGTAACTAGAGAAAGGGGCCACGGGTGTGTGTGACCTTGGCAGGTGTTGGGGAGAGACTCCCCAGCTGCAGATATGTTGTGGCTTTGGTCAGGCTGAGCCCACTGCATAGGGAGGGAAGTGTATATGCTGCTATTATGGAAAGTGCGGGGTTCAGAGTCTGGATGCTTGGCACCACTTTTAGCTCTGGTATGTTGAGCAGAATTGGGGCTTTGGCCAAGGTCCAAAGCCCCTCAGTTTAGCCTCTACAAAAGAAAAACTGCCTACCTATTGTACTGGGTTGTTTTGGAGGTGAGTAGAGTGTATGCCAGTGGCTGGACATTAGTGCTGAATAAATGTCAGATGCTGTGATTTTGAAGGTTGAGGAGGAAGGAAGTGGCTCTGTCATGTTGGCATCCTGTGGGTTTGTCTTCTCTCCATCTCTGAACATTGACTTCAGTCTCTGTTTATATTCCTTCTCCAAGCAGCCTTGTGACTATTCCTTCCTCTTTCCCATCACTCACTCTCCATATTGCTTATTATGTATCACCTCATGCTGATGCTGCTGAAGACTGTCCCCACCAGACACTGATGCCCTGATGCTCTGTGGGTTTCCTGCTGCACTTAGTACCCTTCTGTGCCATGTTTGTTACACATTTGTTGAGCCAGGTATGGTGGTGCACATCTGCAATACTGGGTGGCTGAGGGGGCTGAGGCAGGACAAGATGACAAGTTTGAGACCCTGTCCCAAAATAAATATGAGGTTCGGGATGTAGCTCAGTGCTAGTAAGTTTAATGTCTAGTACCAAAACGAATACAGAAACAGTTTTACAAAGCTCTGAGTTGTAGCCCAGGAGTAGGGCCTGTGGTTAGCATGTTCAAGGTCGTGTATTCATTCCCAATCACCACAGACACAAAGAACAATACATACTGAATGATTAATTTCATGAAGCTGTTTCCTTCTTCAATACTTGTCTGTGCATGTTGCTGGTCCAACACTTTGCTAGGTGGGCACTTCGCTAGGTGCTACTTTGTTGATGGCTTCCCACTGGTGAAGTATGACCAGGTCTCTAGGAATTCAAACTACGGAGTCAGGAGAACTTGGGTTCAAATCTCAATTATCCATCCACTTTGTGATAAAGGGAAATATTACTTTCCTTCTCTGAGCCTCAAGTTGCCTACTTGTCAAGTGGTGAGAAGAATGCCCAGCTAAAAGACTAGGTACAAAAATGAAGTCTAATCCTTATAAGTGATTAACACAGTTTCTGGAATGTGGGATGTGCCAATCAAGGTGATTTTGTCAATATTATTCCTAATAAGACAGCCATCCCTGTGGCACCGTGGCACTGGTAATAATTGTATCAGAGTTCCCATCCCCCAGCTGCAGTAGAATAGACTTAACTTAGCTGGGATCACAGGGAGTAAATGTTAATGAATGATTTAGTTGAACTCTAAGGAATTGTTCAGTGTCTCAGATTGCTTATCTTTGACTAAAGAAGCCATGGCAGGGGGAGGTGTGGGCAAGTTGGATTTTCTAAATTTGTGTGTTCATTAGGATGTGCATGTGCGAGGAAGGGAATTAGTGTTGCTTGCTTTCAGAAGGACTGAGTTTCCAGGTAGCACACAGCCTGGAAAGGTGGAGCAGCTGCATCCGAGAGAGAACCATCAGGAGCAGGGGCCCCTTCTCTGCTCTTCAGTGAGAGGAGGAAGTTAGGTGGCAGGGAGCAGGCCGGGAGCTGCAGGGGAAGGTTCCTCACACAGGGAATGTAGCAGTGATACACAAGGTCAAGTCCTGTGGTCAAGAGAGCAGATTAGAATCCAAGCTGTGTCGAAGCCACTTCTAAGAGGAGAAATAGAGGGTCAGACAACCAACACAGGGGTGAAAAGGAGACTGGGTCCCTGAGACAACAGGGGTAAAGTATGGTGGAATATTTGGGGTAAATTGTCCTCTGAGTTCCTTGTGGGTATTTTAGTCTTCAGAAAAAGCATTTGTTTTGCCAAATCTGAAAATAACTTTTTGTTTGTTTGTTTTAAACACTGGATGAAATAATGTACATAGAAGCACTGTTGCCATGTGGTTTCATGTGTGCCCAAACAATCCACCCTTCACTATGCTGTGATTTGGAGTGCCTGAGACACTTTTCTTGTTTCTTAATCTTCTCGGTTCTCCAAAAGGCCTGTTGTTGTTGTTGTTGTTGTTGTTGTTGTTGTTGTTGTTGTTTTTAATAAGTGTATTTTAGAGATGGGGACACCGCGTCCCAGAGGGTTGGGTGAGGTGCCTAGGTTCATAGAAATAGGAGGCGGCAGAGCCAACAGTTCTTCTGGCAAATGGCACAATACTAGGGATGATCCTGTCTGTGCTGTTCTTATTTGGTACAAGATAAAGCTGCCAGGGGGTTTGTGGGTGGGGCCAGGGGTGGAAGCACTGGCCTTTTGTCCTCCATAAAGCAACTTGTGATGCTGCAATCAAAACTTCCAGTAACTTGGAAGGATTAAAGTTAACTCTCCTTCCAGTGTAGCCCCAAACAGCTGTCTAGATCTGATGACTGCCCCCATCCAGCTTCCCCAGGAGTACACAGCCACCTTTCAGCAGTAGAAGGGCTTATCTGAGCAGGTGAACTTTCTTCTTCCCAGGAAGGAGTGGATTGTCCTAAAAGGATGCACTGTGCCAATGGGGAAACATTCTGTCTTTAGACACCAGCAAAGTTTGTGGTCATAGGAAGCCATGCAAGATTTCATGACCTTTACTGTGGAATGTGACAACACATATTTGTATATTCTGTACAACCACCCTAGGAAATAGGCATGTCACTTCCTCTTTGCTACATGAGTCATCTGAAGGCCAAAACGTTTTAGAAACTTGCTCTGTAACCCATGATAAGGCTTAAACAGTGGATTTAAACCAGACAGTCAAAAGCCTGTGCTCTCAAATATTACACTCAGCTCATTCATGAACTCATCTTTCTACTTATCCTTTCTCCCATTACTGATCCATCCATGCATGCATCCATCCAGTCTTTCACTTATTACACATCTTTTCATTCATTCACCTATTCACCCACTCACCTACCTATCCATCCATCCATCTATCCATCCATCCATCATGCATCTTCCCACCCACCCACCCCACTCACCCATTGTGGCTGTCTGTCTAGCATGGTCCTCTGCTTCATCTCTGAGAGAAATTCCACCACTCTGAGAGTTGACCATGTGCTTTGTAGCGCTGGAGACCTCCATGCGAGTACATGTCTGTTAGCTCCCAAGAAATATCTGGGCTTGTTTCTGACATCCAGGTTGGTTTTCTCTCCATATTCACTTTCCTCCCTCTGCAAACCTGTAGAACATTTCCCCCTACATGACCTAAGAATAAGCAAAGTGGCAAGCTCCCACAGAAGCACTGTGGGCTTCCTGGAGCTTTGTCACAAACAGTATTCAAGCCAGCTCTGTTCCTTGACCGAGAGGTCAGATGTTGGATGAGTTGGGCATGATTTTATTTTTAAAGAACTGTTAAAGAGTTGGTGTGATACATCTAAAAATTATGCAATAAATCTAAAACAGATGTTCACAGAACATTTTGTAAAGGAATAAATTATAATAGACATAGGCCAATTTAAATGAAGATAAATTAGTTATAGAAACAAAGTTATCTACGCGAGGCAATATTATGAAGGGAAAGTAGGACCTCATTGTTTCCATAGTTATTAATTGCAAAGCAGTAAAACTATTTAGTTGTTTTGTGTAGCCTTTGTTATTTATAAAATGCTAGCAAGAAATCCCAGTGTACAGAAATGCAGCCATGTAAATAAAGTCATAATAATCCTCACGTATCTGTTACTTGTCTTCAAAAATTAGCAATTTAATTGTACCTACTTCCTTCTCCTGTTTTTCATAAGTTTCAAAGACATAGTCTTCACTTGTTACTTAATTTCATTGCATCAAAATTCCATTGTGGGGCCAGAGGGTTAGCTCAGTGGTTCTGGTGCCTGCCTCGTAAGTGCAAGGTCCTCAGTTCGATCCCCGGTGACCACATATAAAGCTGGGCATGGAGACTCACGCCCACCAACAATTAACACCGCATACCACAATGCCGGACGTGGTGGCTCACACCTGTCATCCCAGCACTCGGGAGGCAGAGACAGGAGGATTGCTGAGTTCGCGGTGGCTTGCCTGGGCACCATAGTGAGCTCAGGGCCAGCCTGAACTACAAAGCGAGACCCTGTCTTAAAAGCAAAAAAAAAAAATCCATTGTGTAAGAATATATAATATAGTCATTGAAATGACTTTTTCATTGAAATTTAGTATTTTGGGGAGAAAGCAATGGGAATTTCCCTCCATTTTAAAAAATTTTAAAAATGTCAAATCTAGAGCAAGATAGAAATAATAATGAATGAACTCAAAATATCTTTCACTTAGATGCATCATTTATTAGTATTAGGCTGGCATTTTCCTAAGTGTGTTTGTTTATGGGACCAGAGTGGCATTCTTCTATCTTTAATGACACATTTACAGAAGCACATAACTGTAGAGCCAGACAACAGGTTCAAATCCCACCTCTACCATTTCCTGGCCATTCAACGTAGGTCAACTGCCTTGTGATCTCTCCATGTGTAAGTGAGAATAGGAAAGGTGTACAGCATGGGACTATGCAGGGCTCACAGTAGGCTCTCCACAATGCTGCCTGCCTTTCATTCTCTGCTTTCTGGCTATGCCCCAGGGAGGCAGCCAGGGTTGCAGTGTGGTGAAACTGGGCTTTGTGGATTCAAATAATTTGTGGCTCCTCTGGGTTGTGAGTCTGTGTGGTCTAGTGGTGAAGAGGACAGGTGTGGCTGGGAGTGGTTCATACCCTACCTCTACCTCATCAGCTTTGCAACTTGGTTAAACCCTGTGAAATAGGGCGAGGAAACATACTTACCCCATGGAGTAGTTGTCAGGAGATGAAATGGGAGTATCTGCGCCCAGCTTTTGGTCCAGTGTGAGCCTCCTGAAGGCCTGGGGATTGTTGATAAACATCAGTGTTACAGAGAAGGACAGACTGGCAGGGTGCTATCTGATAGGTGCTCCATAAATGTTGCTTAGGAAAACCCCACACCAAATTGGACTTTTAAAGTCTTTGCTTGCTTTGTGGCCTTGGAAAGGAATAAAAGTCTCTTGAGAAATGCTGAAGTGTAATATTGAGTGTGGAGTTCAAGGCTCATGGGACAGGACTTGGAATATGACTGTGGCTCCCTTTATGACACTCTGCCACAAGAAGTCATGGGAGTGGGGCTGATCCCTGGCCTAGGCATGGTGTTGTCCTCACTGCCTGTGACTGACTTTTGTCTTTTTTGACTCTTGTCTTCTACCTCAGGTTGAAAGGATTGTAGACAAGAGGAAAAACAAAAAGGGAAAATGGGAGTACCTCATCCGGTGGAAAGGCTACGGGAGCACAGAGGACACATGGGAGCCAGAGCACCACCTCCTGCACTGTGAGGAGTTCATCGATGAGTTCAACGGGCTGCACCTGGCCAAGGACAAAAGGGTCAAGTCTGGGAAGCAGGCAGGCACCTCGAAGCTCCTGCGTGACACCCGCAGCCCTGCGTCAGTGGAGAAACTCTCCCACCGGCCTGCAGAGTCAGGAAAGAGCAAAGGAACTTCCCACAAGCGGAAGCGAATCAACCCACCCCTGTCCAAGCCCAGGAAGGGCTACTCAGGCAAACCCCCAGGGGCTGGTGACAGGGCTGCCAAGACCGTGTCCTACAGGACTACCCCCAGCGGCCTGCAGATCATGCCCCTGAAAAAGGCCCCGAATGGTGTAGAAAACGGGGATGCCGGCTCTGAGAAGGATGAGAAGCACTTTGGAAACGGGTCCCATCAGCCTGATGTGGATTTGACCGACCAAGTCGGAGATCAGGACGCCAGCAGTGGCGAATGTGATGGGCCTCACTCAGCACTGGTGGAAAACGGGCTTGGTTTGTGGCTTCTCTTTCTCTTGGGTTTGGCTCCAGTGTGGTGGGTGGGGTTTTGTGTACAGCCCAGAGATATTCACACCCCTCCCATCCTTGATTTTAGCTGTCAGCAGTTCTCCCCTTGTTCCTTACTTGGTGTCGTGTGCTGTGTTAGTGACAGACGCCTTTGCATGAGCTGCTGAGCCAAGGCCTGAGTGGGTGGGGAGTTCCTGACTGCTTCAGGGTCCCAAGGCCATAGTCACTTATGCTAGACCCATGTTGCCAAGGGGGACTCAAGAGTTCTCACACCCGCAAGCAGGGACGCATGTTCCCTACAGGTGGGGACCCACACAAAACCCTTGAGTGTGTCTCAAGTGCCCTAACAGCATGGAGCCCTGAGGGGAGCCTGGGCCAGGGTGGGGGTCTTCCTTCTTGACCCATGTTGGCTGTGGCCTCCATCAAACCAGTCCACAGCTACAGTTCTGCTCCTGTCTGCATTTGGTCTTATCTAGTCTATTCCGGATGCTGTAACATAAGAGATTAGAGTGGGAAATTTATAAACAAGAGATTCATCTCTCATAGTTCCAGGGCTGGAAAGCCCCAGATCAGGGAGCCCAAAGAGTGAGTGTGTGAGGAGGGCCTGTGCCTCAGAGCTGGTGCTGTCCGCTGTGTCCTTCCCTGGTGGGGGTAAGCCATCTCATTCCAGCCTCTTATTTGGAAACTTGTTCCATTCATGACTTAATCACCTGCTATAAGCCCAGCATTTGAGGCTACTGCATGGAGGGTTAGGACTCAACATGTGAATTTGGGGGACACTAACATTCAGACCCCAGTAGGAGTTAAATGCTGCTCTGGTGCAATCTGTGCTAATTCACTGGTTTGCACCTTCTCACTCTGCCTGGAAGCCAAATGGCTTGAGTATATTTTGTCAGATTATGGAATTCCTTCTGCTTACTGAGTCTGCAGGTAAAATTAGGGAAAGGGAGGCCATGACCCAGTAATTCAAACTCCAAACCCCATGTTTCCTCAGTGTCAAACTGTGCCTTTACCATACACCTGATGGCTGGCATCTCTGTGTTAGCCGCTGATGTCCTGTCCTTCCAGGGTCACCTGTGTGTCTCCCTGCTGTGACAGTTTGAGGCCTTGGGGCACAGAAAGTCCTCCGCAGGCATGGACAGTGTGTGGTCAGCAGAGCAGGGCCACGGGGTACCCCAGAGGGGACCAGAGCATGCAGAGGTAGGGCTGCTGGGTGCAGGAGGCACCGCTGGCTGGATGGAGTGGGGAGGTGAACACACCCTGGAGAGGTGGTGGTGACTGTAGTGTTCTGCTGTCTGTAGGATTCTTGCCAGGGAATCCGAGCAATCACTTGGAGGTTCCTCTTTGTCCAGGGAGAGGAATCTCACCGGACAGATTTCTTTAGTTGCCTTGGCCCCAGACTGAGTCGAGTTTCCATCTGGGGATCCTGATGCTGATACCGAGGTGCTGGTGCTGGGAGCATATGGAGGCGCTGTTTGCATTAAACAGCCATCTCTTGGGGGAGAAGTGAGCTTGTAAATGAGCTTGGCATAAGCATTCTGTTTGATGTTCCCGTGGCAGCTGCTGGCAATCTCGGAGTCCCTGTCTCAGGAAAGGTGACAGGGGAGCTCCCGAGGCTCCCGGTTGCCGTGCGGGAGTCTGGGGGATCCCAGCACCTGGCAGTGGACTCCCCTGCCCTGCTCAGAACAAGCCACCTCCTGACTAGGGAGAAACCTAAGGGAGGAATTTTTGAGGGAGCTGCCAAACTCCAGAGGGAAAGAGAGATGGTGGCTTCCTATCCTGTGCACATTCCCAAGTGGGCAGAGCCTAACTGATGCTCCCTGATCCACGGCCTGGTGGCAGTACAGGGTACCCCACCATCAGAGGAAGCAGGCGAGGCAAATCAAGGAGGCTGGGGGTGGCCTGGTCAGCTCCAAACTGCTGTTCTAGTCCTTCCTTGTTCTGTTTGCTATCCTGTATCCCCTGCTCCATCGGGCCCTAGCCTAGCAGGAGAAGAACAGGCCTTTTGTCTGTGATTTGTTTGGTGTTAGCTGTTCCAGGAGGGGATTACTGCTGTTGTGTCCCATAGTCGTGGTTTCCTCTGTGGGACTCTCCTGCAGGGTATTCCCAGATTTCACCTGGGTGAAACACAGAGCCCATAACATCTGATCACTAAGCCTGGGATGAACTTTTAATGAAGACCCCAGTAGAGTCATGCCATATGGCAAACGGACCTTGGCACGAATCTTCACCTCTGGTTTAATTCAATTCAGTACTGCTTTTCAAGCACATCTTCAGGATTAGTCACCATGTGAGGTGTTAGAGTAGAGTAATAAAAAGATAGGTAGAACTTTGCCCTCTGAAACTCACAGCCTACTCCCCTGTACATAGGAGTGGCTGCCATGTAGAGAAGACACAAGCTGAGTCCATGGAAGGAGTCACATGCATGTGGTAGATATGACATACCGTTCTCATACCTGCATTCGTGTCTTCTGTTGTCAATGGTAGTGGTCAATGTCCCATCCACTTCCAGTCTTTAATTCTGTAGTTAGAACAAGCTTGTCATCCAGGACTGATAATCCCTGAAAAGGGTAATGTCAAAGAGAGTAGTCCAGGGTTCTTGGACCCAAGAGCTAAGACAGAAGTATTGTAGTACTGGAACTTTCCATCAAGGAGTCCTAAGTTTAGTTAAACAAAACATGCTTCATTCTCTTTCCTGTGAGAAGGAAGCACTGATGAAGGCAGTGTTCTTGCCCAATGGAGCCCTGAAGGTTCTCCTACCCCTCTCGCAGGACCCCTTCCCTGACCTGGATGCTGGGACCCTCTTCCTAGCAGTGGAGGGCAGGCTAGGGGCCTGGGGCAGCAGAGGAGGCCTCCTTGCCTGGCAGAGGGGATGGGGCTCCTGGCTGCACTGTGAGGCATGTGCTTTGGGGGTGTGTTGTTGCTTTTTATACAGCTTGAACTTCTTTTGGTGAGTTAAGGTTTTGCATACAGAACAGCAACTTACATAACGAATGTGTTACTCACTTCTGCTGACTTCTCTGATCTGTGTTGTGGGTGCAAATGCTAAATCGGTGCTTTGGTTTCTAACTTCGCTCTCCCCAGCAGTGTTTGTAAATATGCAGCTGCTCAGTGCTACTTGGTTCTGATTCTTCTCAGGTAATGACAAATGGCTTTGTGGTCCTGAGACCATCTGCTTCAGTATCCCTTGGGGAGCTTGTTAAAACAGGCTCCACCCTGATCAAACGAACTGGGACCTCAGGGGGCAAGGTGTGAGTTACACACACTGAATGTTGGATTTTAATGGGTGTGGGTATAGACAGCAGCACCTGAAGAATTATTCATTTGTAGGTGATGGTTCACAGTTGTGGTTGTTGGTAGATCCAGAGTTATTCTTTGGGCTCTAAGCTGGCAGATGGGAATGTGAGTTGGGCTTCAAAATTTTAAAGCCTGACACTTTCTCCTCCACTTGGATAGGCTCTCTACAATGTCTCTCTCTCTCTCTCTCTCTCTCTCTCTCTGTCTCTCTCTTCCCAAAGCAAGATCAAACAAAGAGGTTTTACCCTTTTGGAAGCACTATTGGGCTAGGAGGCAGCCAGTCCTATTCTGGCAGAGAAAACTGCTCTGAACTCTTATCTAAACAGGCCGAAGTGTCCATGCTGTTCAGTGGGGTCCTGCATTCAGGACCCACCATCTCTCTGGGTGATGACTTCTAGTCTGGGATGACTCCTAGCCTCCCAGTGTTCCCCATGAACTGTGAGCCCCACTGTGGGTGCTGAGTGGGACGAGTGGCTCTTGTCCACTTTTGATTTCCGAGAATTCTTTCTTGTGTGTCACGCACAAGGACTGTTGTGTGTCACCAGCCTTAACACTCAGAGGCTGCATGATTCAGTGTTTTCAGAATTATTCCTACCCTTGAGCAAGTCACACATGAACATGCAACATTTGCCCTTTTCTCTCTGCTGATCTTTTACAGTGATCTCAGCCTTCACCTCTAGAACGTGTGTTTATCTCTTCCTACTCACTCTTTCCACACGATCATCAGTTTCCCTTTATTGATCACAATGGCTTGAAAACAAGCCATTTTTCAAAGCACTGTAGCATCAATGAGCACCAGCGTGGGAAGGGCTGGTCCCCAACATGTGGAAGGTAGAGCCAATATGGACCCCACAGAGGGCAGTGACCATAGCTGATCCAGGGACACCCCCCACCCCGCCTTTGGGAGTCACCATCCTAGATTTAACAAGCTACAGGATGGCTGAGGCGAGAATGTAGCTGGTCTCACTGGGAAAAGCTCAGATGCTTATGTTCTTAATCTTGTACTTGTGTGTGTTTAATTGTTACATGGAAAGTTTGAGAGGTGGGAAGTCTTAAGCTGGAAGTTTAGAAGATAGGAACTTACCTGAGATAGGACATGGGAGGTTACAAAGTACATTTGGTGGCCCGCGTACGCCCCTGAGAGGCAGTTGCTGTTCTGCTCCTTTTACTGAGGTGGAGGCTGAGGTTATAGTGGCTCAGGTTGGGACCAGGTAAGAGGCCCAGCCAGTTTGAATCCAGAGTTGTCTCTGAACTGCCACCTAACTGGTTTCTGGGCAGTAAAGACCTAAAGTTTCCTAATGACAGACCAAGACGTGTTCTGATGGGATCAGGGAGTGCTGATGAGCCGGACCCCTTTCCAT
The DNA here is from genome assembly GCA_004025085.1 of Thryonomys swinderianus. Taxonomy (NCBI): domain Eukaryota; kingdom Metazoa; phylum Chordata; class Mammalia; order Rodentia; family Thryonomyidae; genus Thryonomys; species Thryonomys swinderianus. Next base: position 27,036 of record PVIC010006944.1, read on the forward strand.
GACACCCTCCGTCAATACTTAAGGACAGAGACTGTGCTTCTCACCCTGAGATGGGAAGACAGACTGTGCTGTGCAGTTTGGAAACCTGGGCGAATGGCTAATTTCCTAGACAGATGCAACTTAAGAAGTTGTTTGAAAACTTTCAGAAGAGGCTAGAAAGAAGGTTTATAAGGCCCACTTGGTTTTATGGGCAAACACAGATGTTCTAGAACTGCCTAAGGGGCTTTCTAGAGCAGGCCATTTCCTGAATGCTCCCAGCTTCTTCCTTGAGGCCAGTACAACCTCTATTTCTAAGCCAGGCCAGGAGAGGAGAAGGAAGGGTATAGGTCAGTCTCCCTCAAGAAAGCAGTAGTAAAGGTCCTGAATAACCTTTTGGGGCTTGTTACAGTCCCCTCCATACTTCCTCAAAACTGTGACTGTTCCAGAAACTTCTCACTCCTTGCCCTGGCTTTGACCCCAGTTTATGACCTTTAGAGTCATCTCTGCTTTTCACTGCCTGCCTTGGCCCAGAAGAGGCTAAGGGGAAGCTGACTGCGAACAGCTCTGGACATCCTGAGCAGCAGCTCTAGACCAGACTGAACACCAGGCGGTGAGGAGTGTTCCTGAGGTGGCTCTGGCTGACAGGTGTCTGTGTCCCTGAGCACAGCTATTCTTTTCACACACTTGGAGCACCTACTCTCAGGCCAGCAATTGCTGGCCAGCCCTTTTCATGTTCAAGAGGGTGTGATTGTCCAAACCTATAACAATAAAAACCTCACAGGTTTTTTTTTTTTTTTTTTTTTTTTGCCTTTCAAAGTGTGGTGAGTAAGTAACTTGTGATTGTGAATGAATTTAAAACCCTTTAGGTGCTGATGCTGAGACCCCACCAACTTGGTGTTTGGACCCCATGGAAAGTGCCAAACTGGGATGGAAAACCTAACTGTACAACAGGAACAATCTGATCCCTGGCAAATCCAAAGGGAAACCAATTCTCCCCAGTGGTTCCTCAGCCTTGGATTTGATTTGGCATTAAGAAGAGACTGATGGAATCTGACCACTGTTAAGCTTTGGAAGTTAGCTAGTTGCTTTCTCTGCCAGCTTGGAGTGTTTTCCTTACTGTGGTACCTCAGAAAAGCCCTCGGATCTGTTTACACGTGGATGTTCACTGGTGGGGAGGTGTGGGTGATGGAGTGGAGAGCGTGGCAGGTACACAGTGAGGGAGTGCAGCATCTATGATGGCTCCAAGATAGAAGTCAAACCAGTTTACCAACATGTCCTTGCATGTTGGATCCTCATGGATCCCCACAACATCTCCATACCCAGCTTCCCCAACAGATAGCTGGTCTTCACCCTCATGGCTGTCATGGCGGTGCTGCTGGTGGTGTAAGCCACTGTAGATAACAGTTATTGAGCTCTTACTGTAAAAGGCAAGCTTGCTTTTGGTCCTTGACCTATGTGCTATCATCCAGTCACCAGTATAACAAGGCTACTTATCATTAACCTTAGTACACATTATGTGTGATTTATACAGTATATATTATATATCTACTCAAATATTTGTTGACTGAATGATGAACAGGAATAATCCTATATGCATGTGTGTGTGTGTGTGGGCAAGTCACACACACCCCAGGCCCCAGCCTGACACACTTTTATTCAGCATCTCTAGAGTAAAAAACAAAAATGTAACAAAGACTCAGAGGGCAGGGCACACACCAGCAATGGAGTAGTTCCACCCTGAAGCATCACAGCATGTGGGACCACTAGAGTCCTTGTTGTTACCAGAGGTGAAGGTAAGTTGAGTCCAAAGTCGTAGGGAGGCAGGAAGGACTGCTCGATTTTGATGTTCCAATTATTTCTCCCAAACAGGATTACTTGCAACATAGTTAAGTCCAAAGTCTGTCTGCAGGAAGGCTTGGTTAGTTTTGACCTTCCAATTATTTCTCCCAAGCAACATTGTTCCAAACATGTATGTATATATGCATGCATGTATGTATGTATCTATCCATCCATCCATCTATCAATCCATCTATCTATCCATCCATAATCTCTAAGACCTTCCTGAGGTGAATCTGAGTAAAGTCCAGAGGTCATCAGAGCACTCTGTCATGTAACCTACCTGGGACCATCCTCTGGGTGGCCCTGCTGTTTTCTTTTATCTCTCAGGAATCTATGGTGTGCAGGGACTTAACTGTTCCTCTCTTTGATGATGGCCAGGCTGCCCGCTGAAGAGGCAGTGCTCTTACCACCCAGCCATTGCTAGGCTTTGTAATGTGTGGGAGCATCTTCCACACCCTGTGTCTCTGTCCTCAGGGGCTGCCCTGGTGGAGGGTGAGAGCTGAAACAAAGTGTGCTAGGTGGTCAGCAGCCCATTGTCCACCTCAGATGAATTACTTAGCCTCTTTGGGCTAGGTTCTCATTGATGAAAGGCAGATAATTACACTTCATAAAATTGGGATAAAGACTAGGTGAATTCATTTCTGTAAAGCCCTTAGAATATTACCCACCATATGGTAGACTTTTGAAAATTGTTATTTCATTTTCTCCATGTTTTCCTACTGGATCTTTGCATTTTCCTATTTGTTTCTTAGGGCATGCTTCATATTGGCTACATTAATCTCTTGTTATGTGTGTTAAACCAATAGATACCTCTTGAGTGACTGTTCTATTCAGGAACTATTTAAACCTCACTGTGATGCCTTTGACTGCAGTGGAGATATGTGGAAAATACGGCATCACCAAAGCTGGCTTGGGGGAGGGATTTTCTGGAGGAGGTGATATAAATGGTGAATCTAGTACACAGAGCAGAATGAGCGAGAGCAGTGGGGATGGCTGGAGCAGGTGACAGAGTGTCCAGGGCATAGATCCCAGGGTGAGTATGCAGCATCTGTTACATCACAAGGAATGTGGCCGTCCAGCCAATTGTAGGCGATGCTTGGGGCAGCTGGCCCGTGGGATGCCCTGTGTGGTCGGGATCATCTGGGACCCACATCAATGGACTCCCACGTCTCTGCGTCTGAGATGAGATGGAAGTGATCTCACCTGAGGCCTGGAGGGTGCATTAGTTTGGATGCACAAAGATGTGTAGACGTGGGAACTATACTCTCATAGGGAGATTTGTAAGAGACCAGTGCACTCTGTTTATGCTCTCTCTGTGAGACCCCGGTTAACATTCCTCTGAGTAAAGCACTGTGCGCCCAGCTGGTAGCTTTTGAGATAATTGTCCCCCAGAATTCAGTCAAACAGACATTTACTTTGCACCCCATGTGCCAGGAAGGGAGGATGCTAATGACACTTCAGGGACCAGCTGGTCCCCAATGATTGGCTGCAAAGCTGAGTATGCTGAGAACTCAGAAAAGGCCAGAGCCACCCTAGGAGAGCCCAGGAGACAGCTTCCAGGAAGAGGGCTGTTTGGGCGGCCCTGAAGGACTTGTCCTATGAAGATGCCTGGGAATGGCTGTGCTGGCTGTTAGGCCAGCAGAGGCCATGGCTGGGTGTTAGAAATCACAGTGTCTGAGACTCTCGGTCTTGAGCATCAGGGTCTTTAAGGAACAAGATTAGAAGGTGAGGCTTGAAAGCAGAGTGAGACCAGAAAGGGGAGGCCTGTCAGTTTTGAGCAGAGGAGTGGCAGAAAAAGGAGGTAAAATGAGTTTTAAACAGGGCCATTCACTTTGGACACCTTGCAGGACATCTTGCCATGTACCAGGAATCTGGCATAATAGTGCTTTTGGAGTTGGCCTGACCTAGGCAGGTTTTAGCACAGGAAACATGATGTGACCTGTAGGAATAGTTCCTTTTCATCAAGTTACTTTGCATTTTGAATTCATGCTTTGCCCTGCTATTTAAGATGTTTAGACGCCTGACAGTAAACATCACAAGATGTATATAATCATCACTCTTAGCACTTCTAAGCAATCTTGGAACCTCAACTTTCTTGAAATTCAGAGTGTATGGATTTTATCAGGCATAATTAGAGCATGCCAGGTGATGACTAAGATTTTTTTAATATCCCTGTGGATTTGAGCTTTGTGGCTGCGTTGGCGCAGCGAGTCAGGGATGCCCAGTATGGAGATGGTTCGGAGCTGGGGTGGTGACCAGCTGTGAGGTCACAGTGCCTGTCCAGGGCTCAGGGTGCACACTGCGCACTTTGCCCTACACCTTGAAGTCTCACAGCACGTGTAGGTGGAGTGTGACAGGGTTTTCCCACCTGCAACCACTTCCCTCCTGTCGTGGCCTGGGCTGATGAAGGAAGCACTGTCCAGAGCTGGTGGGTTTGATGCTATGTATCGTTTCCTGAAATGTGTTGACAGAGGCAGGTCTTGATACCTAGACTTTGCACCATCCTCTTTCTCCTTTGGGGCACCCCAACAGCCTGCCAGATGCATCCCTTGTGGGTCAGCATGGCCCAGAAAGGGCTTCTGTGCAAAACTTGAACTTGCTGTACTAAGCACTACAGCTGGAAGTCCGGGCCTCATCCCCAGGGCAAGGGCCCTGCTTGGCTCTGGAGATGCATCAGCTCTTCTACTTACTGCACAGCATCCCAGCCCTAGACCAGACCAAGCTGTCTGGGGGTTGGTGCCATCTCCCCCTCCTTACAGATGTGTCTGCTGACCAAGAAGATGGGGGGGGCAGTGGAAGAACATATTTGGGGCTTGCATCCTTTTGCAGAGCCAGCAGGAGGCCCATTTGCTCATCCTGTTCCCCACTCTCTCTCCTTTGGTCAGAGGTTGGAACTTTCTGTAAGTCCTGCAGTGCATGCCTGGTATGGGGTCATCTCACATACCCAGGTTTGTGCCCTTCTCTTTGTGGGCATCACTGGTTCTGAAGTCATAGGACTAATGACCACAGTCCATGCCTTGAAGAAACCAGTAGGAGCTGGGCACCTTGGTGCACTCCTGTAATTCTGGTGCTCTGAGAGGCTGAGGCAGGGGGATCACAAGTTCAGGCCCAGCCTGGGCAATTTAATGACTTCGCAAGACCCTACCTCGAAATTAAAAATAAAAAATGGGGCTGGAGATGGAGCTCAGTGCAAAGGCCCTGGGTTCAACCCTCATCATTGAAGAAGAAAAGAAAGAAAAGGAAAAAGGGTTGGGCTGGGGATTTAGCTCAAGTGGTACTGCACCTACCTTGGAAGCACAAGGGCCTGAGTTTGATCCCCTACCTTGGAAGCACAAGGGCCTGAGTTTGATTCCCCAGTACCACCACCACCCCCCCCCCAAAAAAAAAAGAGAAAGAGAAAAAAGGGTTCTATCTGGGGATGAATAGGGAACAAGATTTTCAAGTAATGCTAGGGCAGTGTATGAAAGGTTACATAAATGTGGATAATTATCTGGCACCAGGTGTAAGTGGAGGAAGTTAAATTCCAGTCAGTTAAAATTAAGCAAAGAGTTATAAAATTTCAGTAGCCACCGGCTCTGTGCCAAACCATGTAGCCATCGCACGTGTCCATCATTGAAGGGTACTGTGCTGAGCCATGCTGAGTTCGACAGCGGCTCCTGAGAGTGGGTCCACACCGGTCCTCACCAGAAGTGCACCCCAGGGGCAGGCGTGTCACAAATGATGGAATGTGGGGTAGTATGGGCTGCAAATGCAGGATGGACGGACAGCCTGACAAGAGGGTCACACTGGAGTTGCTCGGGGCAGGGGGAGACTAACAGATGGGGAAGGAGGCAGGTGTCCACCAAGAAGGAGAATGACTGGTCCTCTTGGCTTCCTTCTGTGTTCTGATGGCTCTTGCTGCACAAGGCGCTACTACTTTCTTCTTGAGGGAAGGAGAATTCATAGTAGCCACACCACACGGTGCTTTTGGGCATCTCCAGGAGGTGAGATCTCACTCGGCCGTTGTGAGCCAGGTGTGACACGAGTATGAATTGGTCATCTGGATGCAGGATCAACCTGATTGCAGAAAGCACATAGTTTCACGCACAGGCAAATTCAAAGCTTAGGAAATGTGAGCGATGCTTCATGAGGCTAAGGCTTCCTATATGAGTGAGGCAGGTTCTGGGAATGTTATGGAGGAGTTTGGCGTGTGATATCTTGTGCTTGCCTGACCCTGGTTTCTGTGTTTGCTGGTTCACTCACTGACATGCTGAACACTTTGTTGGGCTTGTGGTGTCTTTTAGGTGCTGGAGTCATCACTGTGCACACAAAGGTGAACACATCTCAGGCTTGTCCCCAAAGAGACCAGTCTGGTGGGAGGGATATCAGGTGGATGTGTGGATGATGATAGTGTAGTAGAATGAGCTCTTCTGGATAACTGTTATGTGACACAGGGACAGGTATAGTCCATGAACTTTTTCCTGCTTTGTGCAACAGGGACTGGGCACCTGGGAAGAAGAATAGAACATTCTATGTGCTAGACGAAGGGAGGACCCAGGTCCACGATTAGGCTTCAGATTCTTGGTGCTCAAGTCCAGCATGAAGCTTGAAATCCCAGTATTTGAGTGTGACCCCTATGCTGTCACCTCTCTGTGCCACGACATGGGCTTTGATTTTCTCATGTGTCAAATGAGGATAGGATAGGATCTGACAGTGTTTTGATGAGGATTGAATGAGGTGACCTGTGAGACTCACGCTGAGCCACTATGAGTATCTGTTGTAGTGAAAATTGAGATAAGAGACTTTGAGAAAGATGCTGTAGCAACACTGGGGGTCAGTTAGAGGTTGTCCTGGGGCAGGAGTACATCACTCCAAGCCTAGCCTCTGTGATCATGAAAGAGCTGCCCTAGAATCCGAGGATGGCTGTGTTAAATGTGGGACTAGCGTGGACCATGCATCCCTCACTTAGGGGTAGCATTCCTGGGTGATGTCTCAACTTCTTCTGTTCTCACCATCCAAGGGATCTTGCTGCCCCTCTGTGCCTGGGGTTTGATGTGCTTTTGGTGGAGGACTTGGAAGTGGATTCTGAGCCCTTCCAGGAGAGTCTGTGTTCGAGAGAATGATACTGATTGGTGAAAGTGCTGTGTTTGGCCCTCCTCTGTGCTCCCTATCAACACCCCAGTCCTTTGCCTTCGGACTCCCAGACAGCTCATGTTTAGTCCAGAGCAGCTGTCACTTCATCTGTCAGATGCCAGCGTTCTGTGTGTGTGCTAGCTGCCCCGTGGCTCCTCCCTCCCCCTGGCATTTCTCTGGGCAGCATTCTTCCCTGTATATTAGCTGCATTACGATGCTTTTCTGTGCCTTTCTATGTCCTTCCTTGGGAAATCCTCCACATACTTTAAAAAAAATCTTTATTGGTACATTGTATATACACATCATGATCACCCTCAATATTGTGGATTTGTACCAGTATATGACACTATTTAATTCTCATTTTTTCCCATTCCCCACCCACCCCACAACTCCCACCCCCCTAAATACATAAACTTTGTTTCCCTTTTTTAATTACCATCACACTTTTTCTTTACCCCTCATTACTCCTCCACCACATTTTCCTTTGAATATTTTCTATTTTACAATATCCATTATACATTCTAGAACTCATTAACATCTTCAGTTTCTCATACCAGAGAACAGATAAGATATTTACACATCTGTGAACTATTTATTTCACTTATGAGTATGCCCTGAAGGAATGTCCATTTGAGTATAAATGATTCAAACTTATCATTCTTTAAGGCAGAATAATACTTCATTTTATAGAAAAGCCACATCTTCTTTATCCATTCTCCAGTTGACAAGGATTTGGGTTTTCCAAGATTGAGCTATCACAAATTGAGCTGCTATGAACATGGATGCACATATGTCACTATGATATGCTTCTTTGAATTCTTTTGTGTATATTCCTAGCAGGGCAATAGCAGGATCAAATGGGACCTCTAATCCTAGTTTATTTTTTAGGAATCTCCATGCTGACTTCCATAGAAGTTGTACCAGTTTACATTCCCACCAACAGCTCCACATACTTTTATTCTTTTGTTCAATCTGGTTATCTCTCTCTTCTAATTAATAAATTTAACCTGTTTACAGACCAATACAATAATCTTTATATTTGGGGTGTTTCTACTATTTTACTTTATATTTCCTTTTTATCATTATCTTTCACACTTTTCTCACTCCTGTTCCCTGATCATTCTAGTTTTAACTGGATTGATACATTTTATATATCCTCTCTCCCTGGGCTCACTCAGAATCCAGATACAGATTATATTTAGCAAGTATATTAGCTATGATTTTTTTTCTAACAAATATGAGGTCTTCCTATTGAACAAAGCAAAGAACCTCTTGGCTTTAAAATGTCATTGGAATGCCCCTTCCATATTTATTGCCTTGTATACCCAATGTTGTTAAACATCAAAGATGATTATTTTTACAACCAATAATTATACTTACTTAAAAAAACCACTTTCCTGGTTTGTTTCTTTTCCCTCTGTGTCTTCTCAATTAGCTTTACTTTTCTCAATATAATTTTTGGAGTCTAGGGTAGTAACTTGCCTTAGGGTGGACATTTTGAAAAATGCCCATCTACCTGATCTTCTAAATGCCATTGTAGCTGGGTATGAAATTCCTTTTTGATAGTTATTTTTTCCTCAGCATTTTGACAGTATAGCTCATTTTTATCAAGACTTTGTTATTCCTGTCACCCTTTTGCTAATGTTATTTTTCGGTGTGTGACATCTTAAGAGCTTCCTTTGTCCATGACATTCTGCAGTTCCTTTATTATTTGTCTTTGAGTCCTGCTTGGTACCTAGAGTGCTCTGTCAGACAAAAACTTTTTATGTTCTAGGAAATATTCTCTTATCTTTTTGAGTGTTCCTTAGAGTTGCCTCTTGTATAAGAAGTTTAATTCGGTTCTTATTTGCAGGATGATTGTGTTTAAAAATGAATTTAACTTTTTGTTTTGAAACATTTTGGACTTACAGAAAATGTCACCAAGAATCCTGTTTTGGATTCATCTGTTTCAACATTTGCTTTCTTTATTTTCTTTGTATGATCTCTGTGTATGTAAATGTACATATATGTACATATATATATATATATATACAAATTATTGGTTTTATGAACCTTATAATTCTAGGTAATACAAATAATGCCTCCTACTTTCTTAATTTTAGTTTACATACTCTCTAAGAAAGAGAATGTTCTTTTAAGTAAATCATTTATGAAATTCCAAAAATTTTACTTTGCTGCAGTACTCTTAATCTACAGTCCATATTTCAATTTTCTCTATTATTCCAATAATGTCTGAGATATTTATTTCCTCCATTATAAAAAATCCAATCTAGTCTAGAATCTTATGATACTTTAGTCAGCATGTCTTTTGGTCTCCTTTAACCTAGAGCAGGTTTCCATTATCTTTAATGAAACTGCCACTTTTGAAGGATGCACACTGATTATTTAACGGGGTATTTTAGGTTTGCTGGTTCTCTATGATTAGATCGAAGTTGTGCATCTTTACTGGAATACTTGATAATGATGCTATGCCTTCTTCCTCATCCATCCCTTCCATCTACTCGTTAACCATCTCTCTACCACCCACCCACCCACCCACTCCTCACCCACCCATCATTCATTATCCATACAGACTTAAGGATTCTCCTTTTATTACAATGGTTTATAACCCACTCCTACCATTATTCATTTTGATGTCCAAATTGTCCTAGATTTGGTCAGGAAGAGACCATTGAAGCACCTTGTGTGTCTTATTTGACTCATCTAGATATTCTTTTGAGCACTTCCTTACCTCTAGGCACAATAAGATTTTGTGGCCCTGCTGTAGCTGGCCTGTTCAAGTCCTCAGAGCAGTCATTTCTTTAGAAGCCCTACTTTGTCTCCTCAGTTGTGATTGTTATTCAGAAACCAACATGTAGGATCTAGCATAGCCCATGGCTATTAAGATTTCATTTCTTCTAAGCTTTTTGCAATGACAGAGCTAGGAAATATATCCAATTTCTCAGACTCATCTCACCAAATGTTTCCTTATCTTGTCCTTATTCCATAGAGAGGACCCTTTCTCACAGCATCACGTATTTACTCATTTTCTCAGCCTGTACTGTTCATAAACTACTTTTGGAATTGCTCCAACCTTGCCACTATGCATGACATACTCACGAATCAGAATTGCAGGTTTATTTCGGGGCATAAACTCATAATACAGTGTTCAGGAGTAGTTCGTATTAGTTCTTCTCCTATCTCCTTGCAGCATGGTTACACTGTTTTAAGTATACTTAGGCTTACTTATTTCTATTTGCTTTTCCTTTTCCTCTTTGTTGATTTTATTTTATATCTTAAATGCTTTAACATACTTCTGTGAATTCAAGGAAAAAGACATACTCAGAGAACTAGCTTTCCTTGCCTCCCCTTTCATTCCTTTCTCCCAGCTCACTGTATGTGGGTAACCAGTTTCATTGTTTTCTGGTTTATTTTCCTGTGTTTCTTTTTGCAAAAATGGGCTGATTTATCTATGTTATTTTCCCATTTTAGTTGGTATGGTTAATCGTCTTCATTTTTTATAGATACATAATATTCCACTGTGTAGATACACTTCAGTTTCTTCCAGCAAACTATGCTTGGACATTTAGGTGGTTGTCAATATTTACAATGATAACACTATAAAGAATAATATTCTATTAAAATATTTTATACTATTGGAAATGCATTTTCATGTTAAGCTTATAAAGTAGGCTTATTAGTTGAGAATAAGTACAGAGACAATTTTGTCAGATCACCAAATTCCCTTCCATTCTTGGTTGTACCTTTTAGCACCCCACCCACAATTAAAAGAAAACCTGACTCTCCACATTCTGTCTAGCAGAGTACATTGTCAAGGGGTTCAGTTTTTGCCAACCTGCTGGCTAAGAAAGGATATTTCAGTGTGGTTTTAATTTTCATTTATTTTATTAAAGTTATAATTTGTATTATTCTTTGGGATGAAGTTGTCATCTTATGTTTAAGGCCATTTTGATGTAGTGCTTGTAGATTGTTCATATATTTTGTCTGTTTTCTCTTTTTTCTGGGGGATTTTTGGTCTTTTAGAAGCTCTTTACATTTGGGGGATATTAGTCCTTTAGCTGTGGTACACAAATATTTTCTTCTATTCAGATTTGCTTTTAAATTAATTCTTTATCTTACTCATTGTCTTCATTTCCTTTTTTTTTTTTTTTTTTTTTTTTTTTTTTTTTTTTTTTTTTTTTTTTTTTTTTTTTTTTTTTTTTTTTTTTTTTTTTTTTTTTTTTTTTTTTTTTTTTTTTTTTTTTTTTTTTTTTTTTTTTTTTTTGCTTTTGATTTGAAAATTTCTAGTTTATTTTAAATACATTCTCCTTCTACCCCTTGGGGCATTTGACACAGTCCTATTTTAAAGTTCTTGTTTCATGATAAGTTACATTATTTTACTTGGAGCAGTTCATACTTTGAGTGTTGCTTTTGTGCGCTGGTTGTCTAAGCATGAGACATCTGTCTGCTTTGGAACTTTGGTGTGAGAAGGCTCATTTTAAGAGGGAGATTTTCATTTTCTTTGCTTTCTGCCTGACCCTGCTTCTCTGATAGTTTTGTATGGCCTCCACCTGGCTCCGAGCTCCCAGCAGACAGCACATCTTTGTTATTTGTGCTCTGCGTTCCTGGTGGAGGAGGACCCTCTCAGCCCCCTGGTGGGAGGCCCTTCCCATCCTGCAGAGAAGACTTGAGTCCCTGTTGTCTCGAGCCGCGCCCTGCGCATTGCCTGTGTGGATGCTTTCTGCCTCTCACTCCCAGAGATGATTATCGTGTTTGCGAGCCCAGCTCCATCTTATTGAATTTTCTCCTCTTGTGTTTTCCCTGTCCCTTCCGTGTGTTTGGTGTAGAAGTGCCCTGGCAGAGCAAGAGTTTCTAGAGCTGCCTTAATGGGAAATAGTCCTCTGGGCTTTGAAGAAAGGCTTGGGGAGACAGACAGATGGAAGGAAGCTGGCAGGATAGGGGTTTCCTGTGAGCCTCCTATCCTCACATCCTGCAGTTGCCACAGTGCGGGAAGCCAGTCATGGTGCTTCTGTGTCATGTGAGAAACTCAGGGTCCAGCATGGCTCACAAGATGGGTTGTGGGTTTGAATGCAGTGGTGCCCTGGGGTGACCTGCACTCCATTTCATGGATGTGGCATCCCCTGGGGCCTCAGATGCCCTGTCTCTGGTCTGGGCCTGGGGTGGGTGGAGAAGGGGAGATGTGGCACCAAAGGACAGTGGCTTATGCCTCTGTTGTGAGCGCCTGGTCCACACCAGGATGGTGTCCCAGTGATCTGCCAGTTCACTAATTGAGTAGTGGGTCCAAAGCAGCCCCGCAGAGCAGCTGCTTTCAGCCCTATCTGAAGAACAAGGGGGCCAATGCTTCCCAGCTCATGTGGCCTCCCAGCCTCTCCTTGTTAGCAGATGCAGGGCTGGGATTTCGACGTCATCTCCCCATGGCTCCTGCCCCACCAGCTGTGGCAGGCTCTCAGGAGACATGGTGCCCCAGAGGACAGGTGCCAGGGACAGTGTGAGAGGCTGAGCTGCTTCCCATTACATGTCCTTGAGGACAGAGGCAGAACCGAGGGTCTCAGCTGCAGGTGACATGGTCCAGGCTCTCAGGGTCCTGTCCTTTCCTGGCCCAACATTTTTGGATGTCCCCAAGTCTGAGCCAGCTAGCTGAGCCTGGTGTTCCTATGGAATTCCAGGCCTGTCCTCTTTGTCCACACTCAGAGCCTTCACTCTTGGGGGACTGCTTCACGCTGTGTCCTTTATCACATGCCTTTTTGTGTGTAATTATTTGAGGTACAAGTGATTTGTCAATGATTTTCCCCTTCGTTGTACCCACTGTGCAGGCAGGGACCTTATTCGCTCTTTGTGTTGGAACACTGTCTCTTCACAGGGTAGCTGGCCCATACTTAGATTTTGAAAGAGCAAATAAAAAGACAGCTGATTCCTGTCCTGCTTCTCCCAGTTAAATCTTTGTGACATCCATGAGGTACTCACTTTTCCTTATCTGTAGAATGGATCCACAGTGCCCACTGCACAGGACTGTTGCATGACAGAGCTGCTTAGATAAGGGGGGCCTGAGTCCTCCTCCTGTGACAGCCTCCACTCATGAGTGCTGATGTGCTGGGCGGCAGGAGGGTGTACCCCAGCCTGGCCCTGCCTAGGGCTTATAGACCGAGCTCTGAGGCTCTGAGATGCTTGGCTTCAGGGCGGGTGGGGGCCTCTGAAACCTATGGCCAAGAGATCTGTCCAAGCTGCTGTAGAACCCAGCAGTTCAGATCAGGAAGCCCTGCTACGTTGCCAAAGGTTCCAGTTGAACCCTGAAGAAACAGGTCCTCCCGACACAGCCTTTTAATTAAATGCTCCTGTTCACTTTCTGAAGTTCATTAAATCATCCTACCAGGTGTCGGGAGCTGCATCTTGATGTTTGACAAAGCCCAGTTGCTTTGAGTAATGGAAAAGTACAAAACGAGGCGGCTGCACGGAAGTTGCGGGATGCCAGGGGCACGTCCCCTGTCCCTGGCAGAGCTGCCTTTGCAAGGTCCCTCCTCTTCTGTTCTGCTCACCCCTCCCCCATCCTGCAAGAGGGAGCCCCACTTCGCAGCTTGTGCCCTGCTCCCTGCCTGTAACCCTGGGTGAAACTCCAAGAGACCTGGTGCTAATTAAGTCCTGAACCCTGTTGCTTCTGGCCTTTGACTGAGATCGGGTGAGGATCTGAGTATGTACCCAAGGCCCTGGGCTCTGGGCACCAGGGGACATCCTCAAGGGTGTCCAGGTGCCACGGGCACCATGTTGAGTCAGCCTGTGTGTAGCTGTAGCCTTGTGGTCCAGACCTGCTGTCATCGGAAAGAACAGGCTCCTGCTGCAAATATACCAGTGCAGTTTTGTGCAGAGCCAGGCTGTGAGGATTAAAACAAATAGCCTTGAGGTTGGAGTAGCATTGTAAGTTGTCTGGAACTCTCACCTGGAAGATTGGTCTTTTCTCCTGCATTTATTTCTTACTCAGTCATTTATTTATATTACTGTGGACTCATAGTTACTTTTTATTTCTAGTTATCATCTAATTGTCCTTTATTTCATTGCTCAAATTGTTTCCGCTTTGGGAATCCTTCCGTTGGCTTCTGTGTCCTTTTGACAAGCCTCCATTGTTGCGGAGGTCATTCTGTTGTGTTCTGTTTGAGCACTTCCTCGGTGCTGGTGCACCAAGCTTATCTCGGAAGTTGCCTGCCCTCTCCTGGAGTTGGCCCTTTCTGCAGGTGCCTTGGGTGTGCACTTCACTCTTGGGATGTCTCGCTTTCAGTCCTCTCTGCTGGCAGGGCAAGGAGAAACGTACGTGTGTGTGTGTGTGTGTGTGTGTGTGTGTGTGTGTGTGTGTATGTTCTAACTCAGGCATGTACACATAGCTCTGAGCACAACCATCTAGACGGGATTAAGCTGAACGCAGGAGTGCTTGTGATGTCTCTTTACCTGTGAACTCCCGCTCCAGTGTGAAAACCTTGTGTCTCCCTCCTGCTGAATCTCTTGAGTCTGGGCACATGCACAGCAGCCCTGAGGTGGCAGCTCTCTCCTCTATGGGAATCTGGGGTAGCCACTACAGTATGGAGCTTACCTAGAACATAGTTTTCCTTAATTTTACAGAATCCACTCACTTCTAGCATTTACTTAGGTGGGCCCCTTTCCCTCCTACCTTCAGTAAGGTCGTTTCAGACATAATAATACTGTTAGATTCTTTTGTCACATTATTCATGCCATCCTGGGACCCACAGCCTCCTAAATGATATTTTTAAATTTGCATACTTTCACATTTGCTCTCTGTGCTGTAAAGTTCTTTGGGTTTTGACAAGTGCTTAATGCCTTGGATTCTCCATTATGGTATCATACAGAATCGTCTTATTGCCCTCAAAAAATCCCTGTGCTTCACCTGTTTAACCTGTCTCTTATTCTGAACCTTTGGAAAACACTGATCTTGCTGTCATTATAGCTTTGCTTTTTCTAAAATGTCATGTAATTGGAATCTGATAATGCAGTGATTTTTTTTTTCCTACTGGCTTCGTTTTGCAATGTGCATTTCAAATTAATTCATTTTTGTAGTTTGACAGCTACTTCTTTTTATCACCAACTAATGTTCCATTATATGGAGGGGCCAGTTTGTTTATGAATTTTGTGATTAAAGAACCTATCAGTTACTTTCAGTTTTTGGTGATTGTATTATATTGTTTTGTGGATGAAGGTTTCCAAATAGTATTGGTGCATGAATCATTAGACATGGTGATTGTTAGATCGTGTATGCTAAGACTGCTTTTGTTTGGCACACAGGCTCTTGGGCTTTGTAGGCCAATGCTCAAGGGAGCTGTACCCCCATCCTTTTTTACTCTAAGACAGAGTTTTGTTGTTTCCCAACCTGGTCTTAAATCTATTGTCTTGCTGCCTTAACCTCTTGAGTAGCTGGGATTACAGTGTGTATGACTATTCCTGGTTTTCTAGTTTTTGAAGACCAGGCAGCCTTCTGAAATAATTGTACCATTGCATATTCCCACTCGCAGTGAAGGATTCCATGCTAGTCTGTGTCTTTACTCACAGTTGGTGTTGTCAGCTATTTGGAGGTGAGCTGACTAATGTATATGTGCCTCCTGGCTTTCATGTCCTTGTTTTAATTCCCTCATGAAAAATGGCAACCATTGGGCTGGAGGGTTAGCTCAGTGGTTCTGGCGCCTGCCTCGCAAGCGCAAGGTCCTGAGTTCGATCCCCGGAAACCACATGTAATGCTGGGCGTGGAGACTCACGCCCACCAGCAATCAACGCCGCATACCACAATGCCGGACATGGTGGCTCACGCCTGTAATCCCAGCACTCTGGAGGCAGAGACAAGAGGATTGCTGAGTTCACGGCGGCTTGCCTGGGCACCATAGTGAGCTCAGGGCCAGCCTGAACTACAAAGCGAGACCCTGTCTCAAAAAAAAAAAAAAAAAAAAAAAGCAACCATTTTAGATATGCTTATCTGCTACTTGTGTCTCTGCTAAAATGTCTTTTCAGATCTTTCCCCCACTTTTAAGTATTGGATTGTCTGTTTACTTACTGTTCCTTTTTAAGAGTTCTTTGTGTATTTTGGATATAAAATCTCTCATATATACTTTACAACATGTTATTGCCCAATACATAGCTTGTTTCTCTTATCAATGTCCTTCAAGGAACAGAAGTTTTGAAATGTAATAACTTAAAGTTACCAATTCAAGTTGCCATTTTTTTGTTTTATGGAACTTGTCTCTAGTGCCAGATCTAAAAACTTTGCCAAAGGTTTGGGGTTTTATCCTGTTCCTTTCTAGAAATTTTATAGTTTTGCATTTACACTCATGGCTGTGATTCACTTTGAGTTGGTTTTGTAAAAAGTGTGAAGACTGTGTCTAGGATCACTTTTTCTTCTGTAAATGGGGTATCTGCTTTAGTACCATGTATTGGAAAAAGACTCCTTTCTCCACTAAATTGTCCTTATTCTATTGCCAGAGGTCATTTCATTATATTTACTTTGGTTTCTTCTGAGGTTTCCATCCTATTTCATTGATCTTATATATCATTTTTCCACTGTCTTGATTACTGTGGCTTTATATTAAGTCTTAGAATTGGGTAGGGGGAGTTTGCCAACATTGTTCTTTTTTTTTTTTTTTTTTTTTTTTTTTTTTTTTTTTTTTTTTTTTTTTTTTTTTTTTTTTTTTTTTTTTTTTTTTTTTTTTTTTTTTTTTTTTTTTTTTTTTTTTTAAATTTGAGACAAGGTCTTGCTTTGTAGTTCAGGCTGGCCCTGAGCTCACTATGTAGCCCAGGCAAGCCTCAAACTCTGCAGTCCTCCTGCCTCTGCCTCCCGAGTGCTGGGATTACAGGCGTGAGCCACCATGCCTGGCACTGTGGTATGTGGTATTGATTGCTGGTGGGCGTGTGTCACCACGCCCAGCTTTGTACGTGGTTACCAGGATCGAACTCAGGACCTTGCGCTTGTGAGGCAGGCACCGGAACCACTGAGCTAAATCTCCGGTCCATGCCAACATTGTTTGTAATCTGAAGCATTACTTAGGCTAGTCTAGGTTTTCTTTCCTTCCTAAGTAAGGCTTAGAACTCAATTGACATTATCTACACAATATCTTACTGGAATTTTGATTGTCATCACATGAACCAATAAGTCAAGTTAGGAAGAACTGATGTCTTAAAAATGTTGAATGTTGTAATTCACAAACACAGAATAATCTCTCCATTTACTTAGATCCTTTTTTATTTCTTTTATCAGAGTTTTTTAGTTTCCTACAGTGAGATCCTATACATATTTTATAAGATTAATACCCAAGTATTTCATGTTTTGGGTGCTATCACAAATAGTATTGTTTTTAAATGTCGAAGTCCAGTCCATTGCTGCTTTGTGGGAAAGTAACTGACTTGCATATAACCTTATATCTTGTGACCTTGTTGAATTTGCTTATTAGTTCCAGGAATAGTTGATTTTTTCCCCTTCAATTCTTCAGTGCTTTCTAAATAATCTTAACCATATGTAAGCAAAATTCATTTTATTTCTTCCTTCTTGAGTTCTATAACGCAGCCCTTTCCTCCTCTTTCTTCTCCCCCACTTCCTCTCCCTTTCCTCCCCTTTTCTTCATGTATTTGTGCACTAGCTTGGACTTCCAAGTGGTTTGGATCAGGATAGAGAACATCTTTTCCTTGTTTCAGATCTTAAAAGGGAAGCATCCAACTTCTCACCATTAGGTCTGATGGTGGTCGGAGGTATTTTGCATCCAGGAGTAGCTGTTCTTTGTCAAGTTGCAGAAGTGCTCTTTGCTGGATTTTGTCATATGCTTATCCTGCATCAATTGATCTGGTCATAGTATTGTTTTTTTATTCAGACTACTGATTCAGTAGATTAAACTGACTGATTTTCCAATGTTGAACCAGCTTTGTTTATGTTTGTAGTATATAATTCTCTTTTTCCACTGTTGGCATTGATTTACTAATAATTTTAAAAACTTTCACATCCATGTGCATGAGAGATACTGGTCTACAGTTTTTTCTTATCATATCTTTATATGGTTTTGGTATTTGAACAATGCTGCAATGTAAAAGTTCCTCTGATTTTGATTTCTGGAACAGATTGTGGGAGATGGTGATATTTTTTCCATAAATGTTTGATATGATTCATTTGAGTCTAGCACATTTTCTTTTTGTCTAAGTTATCCAATCAGCCAGCAGAGTATGTTTGTAGTATTTTGTTATTACTTTTTCAATGTCCATATGATCAGTAGTGAATGTAAGACCCAACCTGACATTAAAACAGCCATTTTGTTAAAAACCTCTACTTTGTATCCTGTAACGTCCCTGTGAACCCAGTACTTGTCTCTTTGGGAACTATCCACCCAACCAATGTGATGCACGCAGCTGTAGGTTGTATGTTTTTAGAATCCACTATTCTGTAGTAACTAGTGATCTAATTGTTGCTATTGGCTTCTGTAATGACTCGCTCCTGCACTTTAACAATAGAAAGATCTAATCATTCCTGCATAGGTGTGGGGGGGTAGTAGATTTTGCCTTTAAATACTGTGACTTAGTCCAACACAGGGCCCTTCCTCCTCAGCTTGTCCTAAGGTGAAGAGACCCAGCTGGATAATAAAGCTCTTGGTTGGACTTTAAGATCATGTCATGTCCTAAGAGACTGTCACTTGTTGGGACTTGGGCATAACAGTGATGACCCTTTTATTTCTGATATTGATAATTGTGGTCCACCCCCATACCCCATACTGGGAAGTTTTCAAAATACACATTTGAGCATGTTCCCAGACCTGCTCTGGAGGAAAGTTTTGGGGTGTAGACATGACATGTTTTCCTCAGAACCCCCGTTGATGGTTCTCAAAGGGTGATGACAACGGGGAAGTGTCCAAGTCTGGCTTTGTCATTAGTTTTCAAACCTTTTCAGCCAAGGCACTCTCTTGCCATATGTTAATATGCAAGATATAAAAATGCAAAGCCATTATAACTGATGTGGAAGAGGAGAAAGGCATGAAGACCTTGACTGGTTGGTCCTTACCTCACTAGGCTCAGGGGATCTGGTCCCCAAGGAAGCTGGAATGTCAGCACCCTGGCTCTGGCTGTCATAGTGAATGAGATAAAGCTCATGAAGTGTTTTGGAAGTGTTTATCAGCCCAGACTACAAACTGGATAAAGGTTAGGGGTTATGGTTGCTCCTCCTAATAATTCCTCATTGTCACATGTGTCCCGTGGTGAGCAGGACTGCTTCTCCAGCACTCAGGGATTCCTTGCTGCCAGGAATCCAAGAAAAGGAGTGCTAGAAGTGAGCATAGGTGGGTAAGGACCACATAGCCAGACCTCTCACAGAGAATCCTAGGTGCTCTTTCGACTGGAAAGGTGGCATTTAAGCCCCTGGGTCTTCACTGCCCCCACCAAGAACGAATGAGCACAGGACCAGCCCCTGGCTTTACACTGAGTCCAGGTGATCCTGATTGCATTCAGGCAGATTGTGGCTTGTGTCTGTTTCTTACTTTGCTTTTCTGCTGTTGAAGGCTCTACTCTGACCAATGGGGCACTGAACCTGCACAGCCCTGTGAAGAGGAAGCTGGAGACTGAGAAGGACTATGTCTTTGATAAAAGGCTCAGGTACAGTGTCCGCCAGAACGAAAGCAACTGTCGGTTTCGAGACATTGTGGTGCGAAAAGAAGAGGGCTTCACACACATCCTGCTGTCCAGCCAGACCTCAGACAACAACGCACTGACGCCTGAGGTAAGGCGATGGGCTGCAGACCTCTTCGCCTGTCTCTTTGCTCTTTCCATAACAGTGGACCATGGAGGATGAACTGCAGGTCATGGACATGGTCGGGGCAGGCCAGTGACCCAGCTTGGGCCAGTAGGGTGACCCAGCACTGCCTGGGGGATCCATACGGTCAGGAAGGCCCTGAAAGTGGAGGAGCTGGGGGTGCTCAGTCCTTGAATTTGTGATCACATTGATCACCTTACACAGGTGATGAGTTCTTCTATGGGATTGTGGGTCTCACTGTCCAACATGATTAACAAATTGTGAGGGAGACACCATGACTTGTGCCTTGAGTGTGTGGGGCTGGTCATTGGTTGCTGGTTGCCTTTCCTCTAAGCTTGGGGTTCTGTGGGGCTCCCCCCATGTAGACCTCTGTGTAGGATTACAGGGACCCCCAAGCATAGCTCTGTCTACTAGCAGCTCTTCATGTGCTCCACACCTGGAAACCGTGTTATTTTAAGCTCACTGTGTCACATCCACACGAGACTTATTCTCCTTGAACTTTTTTTCTACTTCACTACTTTTTAAAAGCGTTCTTTAAAAGGGTACAGCATTTTCCTTCATTAGATTGAATAAAAGTGATGTCTCTCAGTTCACTCTCGGGAGCAGCTTTGTATGTTGGTTTTTTTCCATTCATCCTAGAAGCTGTGTTGTGCTCCACTGATCCAGTGCCCCAGGTCCTCACCTGCTGAGCCATGGGTGTGGCTAATTAGGAATCCATTCCTACTCTGCCTTGGTCGGTTACATAGGAAAAGAAAAAGCTATCAATCCTATAATTTCAGCTGTCTCCACCAAAGTGGCTTGACACAATGGGTGAGCTGGCTGACTGGGTAAAGTAGCCCTGAAAGAAAGGTTTAGCTGAAATGTAGAGGCAGTGTAAAAGGAAGACAGCAGACTTAGAAGTCTAGAAGACCCAGGTTCAAATCCTACCTCTACCAGCTCACCACTGCTCTTGCCTTGGAAAATTACTATTCTTCTCTCAGCCTCCTAGGTTGCAGAAATTACAGTCTTTTCCTTGTGAGGTCAGAGCTAATGTACTCACAGAGGCTTCCAGAGTACCTGGCACATAGTAACAAATGCTCCTGTCACTATTAAGATCAAACAGAGGCTATTTAATGGTCACCAGCAGACTGACCTTGCTTATTAGGGTAGAAATGGGAAGGGAACCACTTTCATGATTATAACTGAATGTCTTTCTATTGTTGTCCATGTGTCATTGGTTGGATTGGCCACCTAGGCAGAAATTTATTCATTACTGGAAATGTTAACTAGGTTCCGAGGCCAGTGGGTGTGCTGTAATGTTTCTCTGGAATATGGAAGAGAACTGAGAGAGTAGTGGAGAACTGAGAGATAATAGATTAATCTACTAATTGTGACTTAGTCAAACACAGGGTCCTTCCTCCTTGTAACACTGCACAGTCTTCATTGCAGTTTCATCCGCATCACTGCTGGAAGAGGTCCTGATGCTCTCAGCCTCAGCCACTATTGCCACTAGCACCCATTGGGACTGAATGACTATGCAGCATCCCTTTTGTCATGCCTCCATCCAAGCCTGTTTACCCTCATTGTTGACTCTGCTTTCTGTTTACTTCTATTTCCATCGTAACCAATAGAGTTGGAACTACTGGGCCATTTTACCAGGACCATTGTAAGAGCCTGCTTGTTAGTCTGCTCACTGTCATACTTCCTGCCCTGAAACCTACTCTCCACAAGGCAGGCAGTGTGATGTACTAGAAGTGAAGCTCTGGTCATACCATGTGTGCGTACTTGCGGGCACACACAGGTGTGCATGCACATGCATTCATCAAACATGTTGATCACTCTAGTTAACAAGCACAACACTCAGTGTGGCCTGCAAGAGTGGTACCTTCTAACCTTATCTTGTATTTCCCATCACACTTCTCCCCTGTGCATTCCAGAGACTTATTTTCTTAGGTACTTGCTATAGGACCTTTGCACATGTTCACTCCTTTACCTGGATCAGCCTTCTGTTCTTCTTGCTTCACTAATGCCTGTTCTTTCTTCAGGTCTCTGCTTGTCCATTACCCTCATAGAAAGGTTTTTCTCTTCATCCTGAGGTCATTTCTCCTTCCATGGGATTCCTGAGTACCAGGCTTCTTCCTCTTGGAACTTGTCATAGTTGTTAGTATACATGTTTGTTGTATTCTATTAAATGTACGTTCCTCTCTCATCAGACTATAAGTCTTTTGAGGCTCTTTCTGTTATGATTCAGATCTAAAATGAGGAGGTGATTGGATTAGGTAGACTCCACTTGTTAGTGGAATACTCATTAGCCCACAGTTGAGTCTAACACTGAGTGTGCTGTTAGGAGCTCGAGTCTTATTAGGTGATTCAGAGGGAGCATGGCCAGGGAAGGCATTTTCTTCATCTCAGTTTTTCTCACTCTGTTCATGGATTGAGCTGCTTTCCTTGCTTTCCAGGCCTTTCCACCATGTTGTTTTGCCTTGGGATCAGCTAACCATGGACTGAATTCCCTGAAACCATAAGCCACAATAAAACTTTTCTTTAGGTTGAGGGAGTCAGGTGGTTTGTCTCAGCAATGGGAAAGTGATCAATTCATGCTCAATTTAGTGGACATCTTACAAACCATTATATGACAAGTTCTGAACCAAGGAATACTGATGAACAAGTACTACTTTAGCTCCTAAGAGATAATATTAATAATTGGTCATTGTGTAGTAAATTGTGCTAAACTTAGCACCTGTAGGCAAGGACTTCATATTTCCCCATTTGGATCAGAAACTGGGGTGGGCATAGCTGGTATCTCTGATTCAGGGTCCTTTGCCAGCTTCAACCTGGATGCCTACTGGGTTGTAAAATCATCTGTGGCTTGGCTGCTGGAAGGAGGGCCCATGTCCACATGCAGCTGTGTAGATGTTGGTTGTTGGTTGTTGGTGGGCCTTGGTCCTCACTGGGCAGAGATATCTGCTTCTTGCTACATGGGCCTCAGGACTACCACTGACATTGAAGCTGGCATCCTTTAGAGTGAGAGCAAGAGACAGTACACACAGAAGCTGGAGTCACTTTGTAACTTCTTGCAAGTACAATCTTGTCAGTCACTTTGATTTCCTCTGTGGGTTAGAGGTGAGTCACAAGGTCCAGTCCTCATTCATGGGTAGGTGGTTGCAGAAGAGTATAAGTAGCAGACAGAGTGTCCGTGGGAACCATCTCAGAGGCAGCTGCCACAGGGATCTCCATGACAAGGTGAATATGTGCTTATCCTAAAGGGTGGGGAGGGGCTTGTTAGACATAGGAGGTTCACAGTATTCGAGGTGTTGGGAGCAGGAGGGCACACATCCAGTTGGGGACTTTTGGGAAAATCTCTCCTGAAGGTGGCTGCTTTGAGATGGGCCTGGGATGACTTGGGGCAGAGAGGGGTGCTGGTTCTACTCCTCTTGTATCTGAGTCCAAGTAAGTGGGTTTTCTGGCTCAAGACCCACGACAGATTTGAAGCTTGCATCATATAGGAGAGACAGGTTGTCTCCAGCAGATGCCAATAGCAGGTGCTGAGTGCTAGAAGTGCAGAGCTCAACAGTAAATGCACAGGATGCATTTGGGACCTCAAAGCATGAGGTGGTCTGCACATTAGAGTCTCACTGAAGAACCGTGGGGATGGATCTGCTGCAGGGCAGCAGCTGCCCAGTGTGTACAGCAGTACATTCTGTGTAGGGAGGCAGAAGAGTGTGGGGGATTTTAGAACATCTCGTTGGAAACATGACAGTTGTGTTATAAAAGCAGAAATCCCTCAGGAACATGGAAGGTCAACTATCTATCCAGACAGAATTCTTTTTGTTGTTATTGTTTTTTTTTTTTTTTTTTTTTTTGAGACAAGGTCTCGCTTTGTAGTTCAGGCTGGCCCTGAGCTCACTATGGAGCCCAGGCAAGCCTCAAACTCAGCAATCCTCCTGTCTGTGCCTCCCGAGTGCTGGGATTACAGGCATGAGCCACCACCCCAGGCACTGTGGTATGTGGTATTGATTGCTGGTGGGCATGAGTCTCCACGCCCAGCATTGTATGTGGTTACTGGGGAACGAACTCAGGACCTTGCACTTGCGAGGCAGGTGCTGGAACCACTGAGCTAACCCTCCTGCCCCAGACTGAATTCTTAATACCAGAAAGGGAAAGATGCTAACTAGGTATAAGTATTTGTAGTTTTAAATCATTTTAATATTACTTTTTTTTAAAATCAACACGTTTTTATTAAAAAGATGCTTTTGATACCAAACAATTTTTAAAAAACATGAAGTTTCATGTAATTGCAGTACTTATTATTTCAGTTTTTCCAGTATGCTAAATGTATTCATGACTCCTGATTTCACAGGTATTCCAACATATAATATTACTTTTTTAATTTGTCTAGTGTTGAACATTGGAGACAGGGCCTTTGCACTGAGCCATATCCCTATCTTGGGCCAAGACCTGCCTTATTTGTGATCCTGCTACCCCAGCCTCCCTCAGTGGTTGGATTATAGGCATTTACCATTGTCAGGCTTAATTTTTCTTTTTAAGTCTAATTACTTAAAGTACTTTAAATACTTCAATTGTAGAGTTGTATCCATGAGACACAGATTCACCTTCAGTTTAATTCATAAAGAATGCAGATACTGGGCTGGAGAGTTGGCTCAGTGGTTCCGGCGCCTGCCTTGCAAGCACAAGGTCCTGAGTTCAATCCCAGGTAACCACATATAATGCTGGGCATGGAGACTCACGCCCACCAGCAATCAATACCACATACCACAGTGCCAGGCATGGTGGCTCACGCCTGTAATCCCAGCACTCGGGAGGCAGAGACAGGTGGATTGCTGAATACCAGGTTTTCCCAGGCTACATAGTAAGCTCAGAGCCAGCCTGAACTACAAAGCGAGACCCTGTCTCAAAAAAAAAAAAAAAAAAAAAAAAGAATGCAGATACTTTGCCCAGCCTGGGACCAAGAAACCCCTTTCCGAGTCTCTTGTGGAATCACAGCTCATCTCCGTAGCAGGCTTTTCCTTTGTTTGCCTCTCGGAGAAACAGTTCATAGACAGCCGAGAGTGTGTCTATTTCTGAAGACAGATGGATTAAAAGGCCCATAAGACAGTGGCCTGTTTGCATTTTTTTTTTCTTTGCTTTTTGAGACAGGGTCTCGCTTTGTAGTTCAGGCTGGCCCTGAGCTCACTATGGTGCCCAGGCAAGCCGCCGTGAACTCAGCAATCCTCCTGTCTCTGCCTCCCGAGTGCTGGGATTACAGGCGTGAGCCACCACGTCCGGCATTGTGGTACGCGGTGTTGATTGTTGGTGGGCGTGAGTCTCCACGCCCAGCATTACATGTGGTTTCTGGGGATCGAACTCAGGACCTTGCGCTTGCAAGGCAGGTGCTGAACCACTGAGCTAACCCTCCGGCCCCTGTTTGCATTTTTGATGTTCAGAATGAACATTTGTGGCTTACACCCTGCTAGTGAGATGTGTGCCCCCGCCTCCTCCAGCAGAGCTGGGTCCTGAGGTCATTCAGTTCAGTTGACACAGGGCCCTGTGTTACCCACGGAAATGCGTCCACTTATTTATGTCACTGGACAGGATGGAGTCGCAGAAGCAGAAGGAATTGTGGTCCTGCCTTCTCCTGCTGGGGTGGCCTTGGGCATCTCCTGCACCTCACCGAATATGCACTGAGTCACCCGCATGGTTGGACACCTGTCCCTACCTTGCAGGACTTGTTTGGTATATGATATTCAGTATAATTACCTGATACAACCCCTAACATTCTAGGCACTTAACAAGTGTGGGGGCTCTTTGAAAAGCATAGCTTAAAAACCAACACTTTCAGGGGGC
>PVIC010006945.1:0-52305 GCA_004025085.1 Thryonomys swinderianus
GGCTTGCCTGGGCACCATAGTGAGCTCAGGGCCAGCCTGAACTACAAAGCAAGACTCTGTCTCAAAGAGCAAAAAAAAAAAAAAGGGAAGGAAGGCTCAGGTGACTGTGCAGGGAGCTCCTCGAGTGCAGGCAGAGCACGTGCCACTGACCCCCCAGCCACTTTCCAGTTAAACCACGGCATCGCGCACCGGGCCCGAGTCCAGGGCATGCTCCCTTCGCGCTCACATTCTGACGCTTCTGACGCTCTTGCTGGTGCTTCTAACCCAACAGGCACCACTGGCCAGCTCAACTGGGGCCAAGTGGGGCCTACAGCTGGCTGCTCTCATGCAAGGGACTGGCACGTCAGCTTCAACCCCAGCCTTCACATTTCATTGGAATTAGCTCACACATCTCAGGTCCAAGGTCAATTAAACTGATCCGAGTATTTCTAGTATTTTTATAATAAAGAAATGAATAAAAATCAAATGATGACAATAAATCCGAAAGAAAAAATAAGCAAAAAAAATAGTGTAGAATTCTATAAAAACATGGCTTTCAATGCAGTGTTTATGGGATTTCTGCTCTTTCTTTACAGCGAACATAAATTCAAGAGTTCGGGAATTCTCCATTTGGGGACTTAGGTCTTCTTAATTTAAAAGAGCTCCAGGGTCTGAGCATTTATGGTGCCCAGTGTCGCGTCACCACTGTGCCATCAATCGCGCTGCCGAACGCAGCGCTCGGGCGCCTGTGCTCCGTGGAAAGGGCATGTCAAGTGGCGTGGAGCCCGCCGCGGTCCACACTTAAAGTGTCGCCGTGATGGATGACACCCCGAGGACGGGCAGGGCAAGGTGCCTTTCTGCTGAGGTGCTGCAGAGATGGATGAGGCTGGGAAGCTTCTCCCAGGCCGTGAGGACGGTGGCCAGGGCACCGGCAGAGGGCGATGCTCCGAATGGGGGCCACGATGGGGCACGAGCTGTGCTCTTTCGGTCTCCCCGGAGACTCCCCGGCACTGGCTTTCAAGAGCGCAAGATGAAACCATCCAGAGCTCCGATCATGAGGCTCTGAGGCTGCTGGAAAATCTGACGGCGTCGAGGATTCTGGGCAGAGCTTCCTCTGAAGTGTCGCCCAGCGCAGCAGGCCGTACGGTGAGGGGCGCTCGCTGCTGGACAGTGACTCGTGTGTGTCCGCCGCTGTCCAGTGACTGATGCAGCACAGGCGTAGCTGTCCAGTCTGGAGGTCAGAGTGCAGTGGGCCTTGCTGGGCTGGAGTCTCGGGGATGGGCAATCTCTCCTGTCCTCAGGAGGGTCTCTCGGTGCCACTGTGCCCTGGTGTCACTGTCCCTATCCGAGCTGCCTGGGACCCTCTTTTTAAATATAAAGGTTAACTAGTTTCTCCTTTTTTAACTTTTCACTGTGCGTCTTTGCAATCCAAAGTGACCACACTGAGCGTGGGGTGACGCACAGACATACCACACCGTGGTCTGCGGTACTCCACTTGCCCCGGTCCTCTCCTCTGCCTCCTCCTCCGTATCCCCTTCCTGTCTCCAGAGGTGTCTCCCCGCCTCTTAATTCGTATTTTTGATTCTTTCATATTAGAGAAACTGTGCAGCTCTGAACCTTATGTGTCTGACTTATGTCCCTTAACGTGACGGTCTCAAAATGCATCCATTTTCCCACAAGCGACCCGAGTTCATCCTTTATGGCACAGCAGGACTCCATCGTGTGAATGCCACGCTTCCTTTTTTATCCACCCGCTGATGGACATCTAGGCCATCTCCATGATCTAGCTGTGGTGGGACGTGCCCATCGTGGGTGTGCGTGGATCATTCTAAAATGATGGTTCTTACAGCTTATGGTTCAGACCTGGAATGTCTCCCAAATCTCGTACATGCATTGGTGGGGCTTCCGACAGTAACTGGATCAGGAGGGGTCCGGTCTCACTGGATTAGCCCATCTATAATTTGACGACGTTGTGGAAACCCGGAGGCAGGGCCTGGGTGAAGGGTGTGGGTCGCAGGAGCAGGACCCTGGAGACTCCTCATGGTCCCTGGCCCCTGCTTCTCTGACTTTCCACCGCCTGCTTCTCAGCCACCATGAGGTGAGTGACGTCCTCCTCCAGCCCTTCTGCCATGAACGTGACAGAGCCAGCTACCCATGGACTGAAACCTCTGGAGCCGTGAGCCCAAGTCCACCATTCCTCCTTCGAAGAGTTCTGCTCAGGATTCTGCCCGCAGTGTGGAAAACCTGACCAGACAGCAGAAAAGCAGCCATTGCTCATTACTCTAGGTTACAGTTCTGCTCTTACAGACACGACGAGGACAAAGGCACTGGAGCAGGGAAATCGGACAACAATCCTTAGAAACTGCTCTCCGGAAATAAAAAAAAAAGTCCATCAAAGCTATTATGAGCTTGATTTTCATCCAGAGCTTAGCCTCTACCGCTAAACATGCTGCGCGGAGTGGAACTATGAGTTGTGGGGCCAAGAACCAGCATCCAGAACCCTCCCGTAGCAGAACAAAAAGGGATCGCACCTGCTCCCTTAGCCAGTTGCGCAGGAAGACACGGCCCACCCCACGCAAGCAATCCGACCCGTCCGCAATGCTATCGGAACGTCAGGAGTTTTAACAATGTGCTACTGAAACGCACTGTCTGCACGATGCCGGGGACTTCGTCTCCATGTGCGCGGCCCAGTCGCCAGGTCTCTGGGTCCCCGGCTCCACACAGAGCAAACATCATCCTCTGCCAGTGTCTTCCTAGGGTCCGAGTGTTTGAGTAGAAAATAGAAGTTCCTTAGTAAAATCAAGGAAGGATCCAGCCGTAACGTCTCAGTTGTAAGTATCCTGGCTTGAGGTTCTACTTAGAGACTATGATATGTAAGAAACTGGCTGTCGTTTTAAAGACAAAGATGTGTTGCAGCTACAGAAAGAGAGCAGGAGGGTCACTCGCTCACTGGGCAGGTCCTCCCTCCCCAGTGAGGCCACCCGGCGCCGTGCAGACAAACAAAGGGACAGCACACAGTGCGCCGCCGCCACCGTGTGGGCTGCGGGTCGATAGCAGACGTAGGGAGCAAAGCCAGCGCTCGCCAGGTGTGCAGAGACAAAACCGGCAGAGACAGGCGCGTTAAGACCGCACCAGACAAAAGAAAATGCTCCACAGGCACCTAATCTTTTTCCAGTTTGAGACATCTTTCCCAAACACGTCCAAGGGCACTATAATATCATCTCTCGCTAAACTTCTTACACAGTTTCCTTGTGCTAGATTCTTTGTCTATGGTGTCTTGAGACAAGGAACTTCTTCTTTAACACCTGTGCCTGTGTGAGACAGAGAAAGAGAGGTGTGTGAGGTCTGATGAATCAATATTTATTTAGAACCTATTCTGTGCAGAGCACGTAAGACATGGAAAAGGTGGAAATTGCTGCCAGAAATCGCAAGAGCACGCATCACACCCCCGAAGCAGCGGGCAGCTTGTTCTGTTCCTCCTGGCTGGTCTTGTTACCGGGGTGACTAGCAGCAAGGGCATGAATCTTAGATAAAGAAAAAACAATCTGCAAACACGAGGTCCACGGATGAAGAGTAACAGGACGGAAACCTTCTGCATGTGGACTGCGGTGGCTGCGGCTCCCCGGCTGGTTCCTTAGCCCTGTGAATTTTCCAAATCTCCAAGTTTTCAAATTCATAGGAGGATTCGTCTATGTGCAATTAAACCAAATAGACAGACAGAAAGGACTGAAAATGTGCAAAAGTACATAGTGGGAAAAAGAACGAACCAACAAATATTTTGGAGGGCCGAAGACCGTATGAAATAATGTCAAAGGAATATAACATTTAAAAAATTCTTAGAAGTTACACTGTACTGAAATACCTAATGAAACATTTTAAATATAAAGGGATACAAAAACAGCTATGCTGAACCTCAGAAGGTACCACTACACGTTTATTTTCAATATAAATAGTAGTAAAAATATTGATAAATCTTCATCTTTGTATAGTGCATTGAAATCTGTAATCTGAACTCAGTTATATATTATTCGACTCAAAATCAGTGAACAGATAAAAAAGGTGTGGCTTTTTTATATAAGGGAGTACTATTCGACCATAAAAAAGGATACAGTTGAGACATTTCTATGTAAATGCATGTACCTTGAGAATATATACTCTTTGTTGAAGTAAACTGAACACACGTGTAAATATCAAACTGTCTCTTTGGCATGAGAAACTAAAAGGGTAAATAAGGACCAAAATATATAACAGATACTGCGAAATAGGAATAAATTGTTTGAAATAATAATGAATATGAATAAGATACTTTGTTAATAATTCAAATACTTTATGTAAAAAAAGAAGGTATAATATTATTAAGAAGTGAACTGAGAGAGATTAGTAATTGAAAATATATTCTTTTAAGATCACGGTGCACAGTGCATTTACCATTGTTATTCTCTAATTATGTTTGGTACGAAAAATTATTTTTCATATATATGTTTTTATCTTTACTAACATCTCCTTGCATTACCTTAAAATAAAATTTTAATTTTTTAATTTAAAAAATTTTTAAAGAAAAATGAAGTTAATAAAGAACCTAAAATTCAATGATCAGAGAAAAAACAACCCCATTAAAATTGGCCAAATATTGATGTCAGCCTACAGAATACACGTCGCTCGCAGGTAAGCACGCGCAAAGCCGCTCCGTACCCGAGGTCCCTAGGGAGCGAAGACGAACGACCAGGGACAGAGCGCCACCCGCCGGGCACTCACGTCCGAGCGCTGGGAATGGAAGCGCTAGAGAGGCTGTGGGGTGGCAGGGACCCTCACTGTCCGCGGGACAGAGGGCGCCCATTATGGTATATTACATTTATTGATTTGCATATAACCTCACATCCCCGGAATGAATCCTACTTGGTCATGGCATATAATACTTGATGATTTGTTGCATTATGTTTTCAATAACTTATTGAGGGTTTCTGCGTCTGTGTCTTCTCCTCAGCCTGGTTCTGTGCCTGGTTTTCCGTGATCCCCAGTTAGCAATCAGGCACACTGTGTGTGGAGGCTGACGGCACAAAGTCGGGACCCCAGCCTCCGCCCCGAGTTCCCCTCAACTCCCCGCTCCGTACAGACAATGGGGAACCGGGGTGGGTGGGCAGGAAATGTCACTTCCTGTTTCCTGGTGGAATCAGAAAAACATGGTTGCTCTTGGGGTCCTAACTGGCCCATTTCAGGGGGTTACAACTTTCTGTGTCCTGTATATATGGATTCTCCACTGATCTATCCAGTTTTTACTAAAATAACACTTACGAAGAAAACAGGCGCGCTAAGAATAATGCTGCTGGTGCACAAGCCAGGCAAACCCATGAATGGCAGGACTGGCTTTTCTGCTCCAGGGACCCTGTTTTCATCTTAGATGCAACCGAAAATCTCACTTGAATTTCAAACTTGAAACATGCAGGGAAAGGGAATAAACACTAAGAGGAATATTGAATCATTCACATCGTTAAACTTATGAATAAGCCCTTCGCTAAGTGTTATAAATCCTCATACTTCTTGGCCTCTTCTGGAGACAGCTCACATCAGGCATATAAACCCCAATAATTAACTAAGTGTTTAAGAGCTGAGCTGAGCAACCACCCCAAAGATAAAGACCCTCTTCACGGTTATTTTTCTGTGAAGCTGAAATTCATAAAATATTCAAGGCTAGCATTCCATAAAACCTCACTCTTCCTAATGACAAATGCTAAAAGGATTCCTGATGTCGCTTGTTTCACGAGCAACAGATACAAAGCCACGCACCTAAAGGAACACTCGCTCTTCCTGATGCACAAGGCTCATCGTGAAAAATAGGTAAATCTACAGGATGTACCGTGAGGGTGAGCCTGTCAGCCACGAACAAGCGTGCTCTGTCCAGAAGGGCTGACCCATGCTCACGTGAGCTATGTCCCCGGACAGCCCAGGACTTTGGGGACACACAACAGAGGACCCGTATAGACCCCCCCCCAAGCAGGTCCCGGTCACCCAGAGGAGACAGAGAAGGGCCCTGGTGTGACAGTGCCTCTCCCCCGGCATGACCGTGTCTAGCTGAGCTCCGAAAGCCTCACGTGGTCATAGGTGGGGCTTCTCAGCGGTGGCTGATCTACAGTGTGTGCCGCTGGCACTGATTCACGGTGCCGTGCTAGGGTCGGGGGCACTAGGGTGCTGCCCACCTGAGTACCCCGGATAAGCCGTAAGGGCTAGAAACAGGTGGAGTCGACTGTTGCTTATTTTGCTACCTTGTGCGTGCCGTGGGCTGTCCCTCATCCGCGGAGCCGCCCTGCCTCAGAGCCAACCATGACCTCAAACCCCTGCAAACTGGGGGGCAAATAAACCTTTCCTCCTTCAACTTTTATTGTTTTGTCCCCAAAACAATAAAAGTAACTAAAACACCTTCCAGTGCAAAAGAGATCAATGTGCTTTTGTCTCCCAGGGAAGGTGTCAGAGCTCTAGAGCTGGCCCTGTTGCAACCCTACAGGAAACGCTCGTCTGCTGTCTGTCTGCAGCCCCCGGGGACAGACTGACTTGCGCTGGACATTTAGCTCCACCGCCGCGCTACAGGGACGGCAAGAACTTGCCGGGCCCGGACACCGCGGGGAGGCATCGCTGGCCTCCTCCCTGTGCACGTGCCCCGGGTCCTGAACCCAGCACCTTCACACTGAGCTCTGTCTCTACTTTATTGTGTGACAGGGTCTAAGTCGCTCCGCTACCCAGGCTGCCTCAGACTTGCGGTCCTCCTGCTTCAGCCTCCCGGGGTGCTGGGACGGTGGGTGTGTGCCGTCACCCCGGCTCCGTTACCATCTGGGGCGGGTCTGCCCCAGGTGAGCACCTGTTAGTGTTTTCCCTGCAGTTTATCCATCCAGACCATTCTCCCTGCTCTCCCTTCAACACGGAGAAGCAGCGGGGCTCCAGGGAGCCAGTGAGGGACCCAACGCCCGAGAGCCCAGGACGGGAGGGGGCTCTGGGTGCGGCCGGCCGGGGCGAAGCTCTCTGCCTCTCAACTGCGGCTGCTCCCAAGGCTGACGAGTCTCCGGCGGGTCCCACGCGACATTCACCCAGCAGCCAGCAGGGCGGCTGGCACGGAAGGGAGCGGAGACCCACAAGTAAACACGGACACGGCGCACAGCGCGGCCAGACAAGGAGGCCGGAGGACAGACAGCGCTGGGCCAGGCAGCCCGGCCCATCAGCCTCCCTGGGGAGGTGGCCTTGGTCACAGGCTGTGGCAGCAAAGCAGGCCAGAGCCAGCCACTCGCTGTGGAGGCGACAGCTCTAGGACCAGCTCCCGAGAGCAGCCCACAGCCGGGCAGAGGGGCGGAGGTGGCTTCCCGGGCCCTGTGTGCGGCCACGCTGTCTACTCGACAAGCCAAGTGGACACAGGGAGAGTGGATCCCAGCCCCGCTGACCTCTGAGTCACAGAGCATCACGCACAAGCCAGGCGTGTTTAGAGAACCCGGCTCACGAGTGGGCAGCCAGGGTCACAGTGCAGCTCTCGAGCCCGCGCTGCACGGCTGGGGCCGAGTAGTCTCTGTGGGCTCCGCCCCTTCGGCCCCAGAGCCGAGCGCTGAGATATTTTAACTTTGTAATTCAGCATTTCTAGGGTCAGATACTAATGGAGAAACATAATCAAGTGGTAGTATTATTCCTGAAATTAATGTGAGAAAAACTGCTCCAAAATTCGTTCCACATTGTTATAAAATAGTCTGCAGTACTTCCCATAGATAATAGCAACGTGAACAAATACAAGAATGCTATCTCCTAAGCTGAGTGTGGTGCTACTTACCTGTAGTCCCTACGCTCTGGAGGCCGAGGCAGGAAGACTCCCTGCACTACACAGGGAGGCCCTGACTCAAAAATAAATGCTGTTTCTCATAAACTGTAGTCACCCGCCAGCCGCGGTAAACCCAGTGTTTGGCTTCCACTGTTTCTGACCCTCGCCGGGACCCTGAAACCATAGAAGTCCCGCACCTTTACCACAGCTTTTCCCTGAAGCGCAGGGGCCCCAAACACATCATCCACTGAGCTTCTCTAGACCCTCCGTACCTCTTCCAAGGTGGGGGCTGAGACCCCGTAGCCCGCCAGGTGCAGCAGCGCCAGGTTCTGGTCCAGGGCCTGGAAGAGCCCCTTGAGGCAGGCCTCGTCTGCGTCCCGCGGGACGGCGTAGGTGAGCTCCCGCCCAGCGCCGCCTCTCAGGACGGCTCTGGGAACGTAGGCCTGGATCAGGGCTGTGAGGCGCGCTGTGTGCTCGGCCGCCTCGGCCTCCGGCGCAGAGGGCTGTGAGAGGAAGGCGAGTGAGCACCGGGAAGGTCAGTGCTCAGCCCAGGACGTTCAAACCGCGCTCCGCCCCCAACTCTCTGAGTCGGTGTCTCACCAAGTTGCCCAGGCTAAGCTCCAGTTTGTGACCCTCCTGCCTCGGCCTCTCAGAGTACTGGGGTGGCAGCCGTGCACCACCATCCCCGGTATCTTCTTTTGTAAAAACAAACATCCACAGTGTGAAACCTGGCCAGGCCGGACCTCACGTCCATCTCGGTTGTGAGCCCCTGAAGCCAGCTTCCGGCGTCCATGCCCCTGGCTGCGCTCAGAGGCTCACAGAGAGCCCAGCCCTCAGGCACCAGCAAACAGGGAGGAGCTCACGAAAGGGTGACAGAGCCCCGCCTGGGGAGGAAAGGCCCCTTCTCAGCCCCCCAAGATGCTCACGTTCGCCAGGAGCCGGAGGCTGAAGAATTTTGACGGGAAACATCCCCCCGTGTCTGTGTGTGCAGAACCGTGCGATGCCGGGGTGTGCCATGAATCCCCAGGGATGAGGAGGAGAGGCGCGGCTGGAGGGGCTGAGTCGTGGGGACCCGCCTCTCTCCCCTGCTCTCCCGGCTCTGTTTCCCAGACGCCATGAACTAAGCGGCTCCGCCCACAGCCTCCCGCCCTGACGCCCCCGCCCTGGTGCGGGCGGCCGAAGCCTCCCTTCTCCAAGGCGCGTAGTTCAGGTACTCCGGCCTCAGCAGCACGACACTGCCCGGCCCGGAACCGCAGCGCTCTGGGGCTCACCGAGGGCCAGACACGCTCGCCCAGAGCCGGCGGCGGGGCGCCCACAGCCCCTCGCCCGACCCCACAGCTGCGTCGTCTCTGCGGACACCAGGCAGTGGCGACCCCTGCTGTGACCTCGGTGTGGCCACTGCTGGACCCCGGGCCACTCTGCTCCCGCCTCGGGCACTGTGGGAGCCGCCTCGGCTGAGCACCGTCCTCAGGCTCCGTGTCCCCGGCAGACCTTCCGGGAGCCGGCGCTGGCACGTCGCTCCGATGCCACCTCCGAGCGCGCCCTTGGACCTCAGGCCCCCGCTCCAGCCCCGGAGCGGGCGCTCTGACACGGCCGCTCTGCAGGCGAGGCCTCCCCTGGCTGTCAGGGCGAGAGAAGGGGCTCCCTCGGCCGTGAGGCCACGGGCGGCGGGGCCCATACCTGCTTTGCCAGCGTCAGGCTGAGCCCCTGGCCGTGCGCCTCCTGCAGGCCGGAGGGAGGCCCGCAGCCCCTGAGCCGGCCCCGCTGGAGGACGGCCACGCGGTCGCTGAGCAGCTCGGCCTCGTCCAGGTGGTGGGTCGTGAAGATGATCGTGCGGCCTGGGCGCAAACACAGGGTGCGTCAGCCCAGCATGTGTCCTTCCCCGCGCGCCTGAAAGACCGCCACCAGCGTGTGTGCGCCGGCGTTGGCCGCCTCTCTGAGACACAGTGTCACTGTGCATCCCAGGCCAGCCTCCAGCTCGACACCCTCTTGCCTCGGCCTCCTGAGCGCTGGACTTACAGGGCCACAACACCAGGCTTTTGCCATCCATTTTTCAGTGGAAAAAACCGAAGGGGACACTGAGGAAAGACAGTCAGGGCCACTTGCAAATTAGCCGCCTCGGAACTCCTTCTCTACAGCCTGCCTGCTGTCTTCACAAACCCCCGTCTTCGGGGGACAGGGAGCCCCCCGCTCCTCCCTGGGCTCAGCGGAGCCTCCCTGCAGCTCTGAGCACATCACACGCACACTTCCTCTCCAAGGGAAGCAGCTGCTGGGTCCACAGAGGCCCCTCGGCCAGAGTCCCCGTCACTGCCCAGGGTGCTGAGGAAGGGTGGAGGCCCCAGGAGACAACACCCCAGGGCAGGACGGTGGGCCTCGGGAGCTGTGCCCCGAGGAGGACGCCAGGAGGGACGCGGCCCTGTCCTGTCTCTCGCTGCTTCCTGGTCTTGTGCTCCCGCCTTGATGTAATGAGCCATTAAGGCCCGAACAGAAGCACTGACTGGCCAGGGCCTGGAACCTCTGAGCCATGAGCTCAGATACACTTTGCTCCTCACAGGTTACTTCCCGGGTATTTTGTCACAGTGCAGGAGCGGACTGACCCAGGAAAGTCTGCCCTCGACCTCTGAAAGCCTTCCCTCACGGTCTGTGCTTGCGGAGTGGGACATAGTACGGAACAGAGGGATTTCAGTGCAATCCCGCATGGTGACGTTCACCGACGGTGTCACTGCTAATACTGAGGTTGAAGGTCAAACACGAAGTTCGCAATTCCGAGTGTCACAGAGCTACGATCGCAGGACTGCATCTCTCTCCCGTTTTCGCAAAGACTGCGCTTGTTCTGCAAGTGACAGTGAGTCCCCGCTGGACCCCTCGGCATCCCGGGAGAGAGAGCGGAGCAGGGCCCAGCGCCTACCTTCCCGGTACTTGAGCAGAATGTCCCAGATGCCGCGGCGGGAGCAAGGGTCCACCCCGCTGGTGGGCTCGTCCAGGACCACGGTCCTCGACTGGCCCAGGAAGGCAATGGCAATAGACAGCTTCCTCTTCATGCCTCCGGACAGGGACCGGGCTGGCTTGTGCTGGTGCTGAGTTAGTCCCACATCCTCGAGGGCTCTGAAAGGACAGGAGGCTCTCGGTCTTCTCCCTGAACACCTGACGGCTCCAACCTGAACTTCTCTTCGTGCACGAAAGCCCGCAGGAGCCGAAACCCATATAAGCCACAAACGTATACAGGGGCTCGGCTCGCACCCCACATGAGCGTGGAAGCCTTGCGGGAGCAGCGCAGCCCTCCTTGACGGACCGACGGCGTGCGCAGCAGACTAAGGGTCACACGGCCGGCAGCGCCTGCCGGCTACAGCCCGGGAAGACGCTCCGGTGCCCTCCCTGGGGAGGCGCGGCTCCAGGCCCCAGGAGGCTCTGCGAGAGCCCAGAGCTGAAGGGCCCTTCCCAGTTAGGCTGGCCACACAGCGCTGGACACTCATAACAGCCAAGCTTCAGGAACAGCCCGGAACATTCCAGAACCCTAAGCAGAGCCCTGGGGAACACCCAGGAACTCGCCTGCCTGATGACCAAGTACATCTGCCACGTCTGTCTCTCACACATTTTCCGTCCTGACTCAGAAGCCCAGCCCGCTTCCTGAGGTCCAGCTTCCAGCCCTCATGTTTTATGTTCAGCCCAAGGGTACTTTCTGCAGTTTCTGTCCCAAACTAAACTCCCAGTGCCAGCACGTTCTCTGCTTTTCAGGGGCCCCAGAACCCAGAGCTTATAATGGGTCTCTAAGTCTTACTGGACTTATTAAAGAGAACTTTCTCCAACCTTCCTCAAGTAGAGTGTTAACTGCTACCACGCCCAGCCCTGAGGCCCGGAAACACCCGAAGCGCCCACCCCTCCGGGCCTTAGCTCAGGTGAATCTGCCTGTGCACTGGCCCTGGCTCTTGTTTCACCCTGCTGGAAGCTGGCTGCCCGCCCCACCCCCAACCCGACCAAGCCGTAAACAAGCTCCTATCTCCCTTGCGGGGACATCTCTCCTATTTGGTTGAGAGCGGGGAGCACAGGCAGCACCCCAGATAGCCAGGCCCAGACGGGGCATGCCTGAGCCCAGTCAGAAAGATGCCGTGGCTGGCAGCATCCCAGAAAGGAGGAGGATGAGGAGCCCCCGGCAGCATCCGGCCACTGCCTCGGCTGCACAGTGTGCCAGCGCCACCCACTGGGCGGCTGCACACAGCAGGCACAAGGGTGCCAAGCCGGACAGACACAGGCTCAGACCTCAGGCAGCAGGGAAGAGCCAAGCGAACCAGTCAGGACCTCAGCTCTTCGCCAGGCGCCTGTTCTGACTGCGCATGAAACCAGCAGCCTCCCTTGTTCGTTCACCCGTCAGCACCATGCCGGCGGCCTGCACTGTCCACCGGGTGGCCTCGAAGTGAGGCTCAAGGCCAGCTCAGCCAGCGGGAGCCACCCCCTCTTCTGAGGCTGGCCCTGGGACTCGGCGGCAGTGGGCCCTGGACCACTCGTCCACCTGTGCGGTCTGGCCCAGCACCGTCCCCACACAGCTGCCACACGAGGTGAAAGCAAAGCATGTCAACATATTTAAGGCCAGATGTACTCGCCGTTATTTTCGTCAGGTGGAAGGAGGAAGGATGGCTCTGTTTCGTTCACATGAACTTTATAAACTCCCGTGAGACGACGAACAGGACCTGCAGGCCCTGCAGAGAGTCTGCCTCGGGAAGGGACAGCAACGCCGCCCAGGACCTTCTCCAGGAGTCCCCGGGGCCACAGAGAAATCACGTGTCTATCACCCACTAGAACACGGGCCCGGACTGCGGGCTCCGCGGAGGTGCCCGTTACGGCTGTGACCTCATGCCTTGTTCAGATGGGCCTTGTTCAGAGGGGGCTGAGTCCGAAGTGCGTGACTGACACCGCTGGACGCAGAGGCCAGGACACGCCCTCGCCAATGCCGCAGGCTGGCTCCACTGGGTCCCCGGGACTCACGTGGTGCCCCTGTGCCCTGGCCCGCTCGGCTCTCGCCCCAGCGCGGCCGGCCTGCCCGCACCTGCTCCGTCCAGGTGGAGCCCGCCCTGCCGCATGTCTCCCCCGCCCCTCCGCTCTCATCCCTCCCCTCCGTGCAGGGGCTTGTCCAGCTCACCTTGGGGCCTCCCCCCGTCCCCCTGCAGGAACGTCCAGCTCTCCGGCCAGCTGCCCCACGGCCACTGCCCTCGGACCTGACGCCCAGCGTGGTCCTGCCCCGGTCACGCCGCCCTCTCGGGCCGAGCCGAGGGCGAGACAGTGACCAGTGCGGGCGCCTGTCAGAGGCTCCCTCGGGGCCGCCGCCTCCCTCCAGCGCCGCAGCCCCGAAGCCCGGGCGGGAAGACAAGCAGGCCACGGGACGCTAACGAGCAGCGTGCCGGCCGCGAACCTCGTGTCTTCAGTTTCCTTTCCCTCTAATTGAGAACTGCTGTCCTAAAACATGATCTCGCTCTGATTGCTTTTGTGCAAATTGGCTTTGTTGCTAGGCAACATGCTGGGAATTGATAACCATTAAGGTTGCCTGGTACCCAGATAAAAGGACGAGGTCCACGTGGCACTGGTAGGCGCTCAGCGGAGGCCTCCGTCACTGTCACAGCGGGGCCTGCTGTGGCCCTGGGTAGACAGAATCCTTTCAAATTAAAACAGGTGTCCCGTGATTTTCCTTACGGATGAGACTTGTCATTGGGCACTATGCAGCCTACACGGTACCGTGGCTCCTCTTACCAAGCACCCGCTCCGATTTAAAACAGGTCTCTTCGCTCTGTAGTAACACTTCCCTGCTCATTCGAGAGCCCGCTGCCATGTAGACGATGACAGTCACTGAGCCTCTTTCTGAAGCCACCATGGCACGTGGACCAGCCCGCCTCGTGGTGGACAATGCCCTCGTCATGTGCCGACTTTGGACGAGGGAAATGGAGAAGGAACTATTCAAACTGACATGGTGGAGCATATGCCACCAGCCACACTGGGCCGTCCCCGGAGGGCTCTGTCCAGGAGTCTAATTCGCATCTGGCCTCGTGGGGTGCTCCTCTGTTCAGAGAGAACCTCGATTTGTCTCCCCAGGAACCTGTCGCGGCCAGTGTCTACACACAGCCATTATTTCCAGGAAAGATCGTCTGAGCACAGAGACACTTCCAAGGTGGGGGCATCACCCGGGGCGGCGCCAGTGCCACCGGCCAGGCTGCTCTCCACAGAGCAAGGCCAGGACGACCTGCACCCACGGGCCTTCTCCTGCTGTCCCCTTGCACATCCTGTTCCCCGAGTAATAAGCGCCTCGGC
Source organism: Thryonomys swinderianus (assembly GCA_004025085.1). Classification (NCBI taxonomy): domain Eukaryota; kingdom Metazoa; phylum Chordata; class Mammalia; order Rodentia; family Thryonomyidae; genus Thryonomys; species Thryonomys swinderianus. The sequence goes on from PVIC010006945.1 coordinate 14,063, forward strand.
TACACTCCGGATGGGTACTTCTCTTTTATCTCCGACAAGAGCCTCCATGATCCTGCCGGACTCGGATCTGTGTGCAAGCAGGTCTGCTGAAGACGACCCCGTCCGGGGAAGGCTCCTTCACAGCCTGCCGCCACACGGCCTCATCCCACAGCGAGCTGGGCTCTGTCAGCCCCACGGTGGGCTGCGGCAGGGCCACCTGCCCCGCCCGTCGCCTCCTGGCTCGTCCCCTACGCTCGCTGGACCCAGGAGCTGCTGCAACAAATCTCCTTCGCTTCCCAGAGCAGCGGCCCGAGCGCTGTCCACACTGCATTAGGGGCAGCAGCCCAGCGGTGCGCCTCCTCTGCCTGCAAGCCCCGCCTTCCCAGAGGCCTCCAGCCCACATGCCATAGACAGCAGGCACCCCAGGGACCGAGGGTGCCTGACCTGGAGCCCCCTGGGCCACGCCCTGTCCCGCGTGAGCCCGTGGCCGTTCCTGAGCCCCTGCTGGCTGACCAGCGGGACAGGAAGCCCTCCCTGTCTCCTGGGAAGAGACCCTTGCACGAGGCCTCTCCCGTGATGCCCACCGGCCCTCTCCTCCCATCAGCACCCCTTCCAGACCCCCAGGCGCTCCCCACGGCTGCTTCTCAACTCCATTCTCCTCTGCCAAGCTGGCCTCCCCGGGAACCGCCCAGCATGCACCCTCCCCGGATCACTGTCCTACCCTCCTCGGGGCCTGTCCTCTCAGCTGCGCTCCAGCTTTATGACCCAACCCACAAGGCCGGGACGGTGTGGTTTGTGTCCCCGTGTCTGCTAGCTATCATTAGCACCCCGGCTACCTGCAGTGCCTGCGACGGAGAAGGATTAAGGGGTAAAGCCTGTCCTGCCCACGCTGGGGCATGCGCCATGGTGCAGCGGGGCCTCCCTTGCGGATGTCGGGCCAGTCAGGACGTCCAGCTCAGTGACACCTACCCACGGGACCCATTCCCAGCCTTGCACGCCTAGTAAGGCTCTGCCCCGCCATCTACCTGCCGCCCTGGCATCCCTTCTACGGCGGGCAGCCCTAGGAGCACTGCTCCAGACACACAGGCTTCCGCCCACAGCTATCCGCTCCCCGTGTTCACGCGGCTCACACCCGCAAGGCTCTCGGGACCCAGCGCGGCGGCTGTGCCCAGGTCCGCGGCCGGGAGCCCCCTCCGCGCCCAGACGCAGGCGCTGTGCGAGTGCCCCTGTCGGCTCCCCAGGGCGTGGCCCGGCTGGGGCGTCGAGGAGACGCTTACTCACTTGCTGACCTGCCGGCGGCGCTCCTCCCCGGTCCACTGCGGCACCTTCACGGCGGCGAAGAGCTGCAGGTGCTCGCGCACGGTGAGGCTGTCCAGGAGGACGTCCTGCTGGGGACACACGCCCAGCTCCGCTCGCACGCGGCGCGCATCTGTCTGCAGGTTCTTGCCATTGACGAGGATGGTCCCGGAAGTGGGAGGGTAGAGCCCAGTCAACATGGATCTGCGGGGAAAGCAGGTCCAGGGAACGCGGGTCACTGTGGAGCTTGTGCGTAGCTGAGACGCTGCGTGTCGGCGACCCAGCCGACCGGGCGCTGCCAGCATGGCACACACTCCGTCCGCTGGGCGGCGCTTCGAGGCTGTGGCTGCAGCCTTTGGAAAGTGTGTGCGTGACGCCTACACTGCACAAGCTGTACGGTGATCCCGGACCGCCACACTTGGGAAGGAAATTCTAACGTTCTTGCTATAGAGAAGGAAACAGACTCTTCAAATGTCATATTTACCGAAGTCCTGGTAACTTGGCATAAGCAAACAGAAAAGGTAAACTAGACTCTCAGCCTTCCTGAGCTTTGCTGCTCTCTGGGACCATCTGTTCCTGCCCCAGCCGAAAACCCCAGGGCCCGGGCCTCAGGAAAGCCCCTGCCTGACTGCACCCCAGGGGGCCTGACGGCTGCTCCTTCTGCTTCGCTGACTTAAGAAGCTTCTTCGTGTTCTAAGCAGTTTTCTGATGTTTGAAAAGTTAAGCATCCGCCTACCATACGACCTAGAAAATCCACCCGTAGGTTCCTACACCAGAGAAATTAAAGCAGGTGTGGGGCCGGGCCGGTGCACAAAGCGCCCGCAGCAGCTCTGCTCACAGCCACGGAAAACAGGATTAGGTTACACTGCCACCAACATGGGAAACGGGGCCAGACTGCGGTGGCGCCACGGAGTAGAAAACCACTCAGGCACTAGGAGGGGACAAGCGGAGACAGGAGGCTGAGTGGAGGAAGCCAGGCGCAGCCCCACGGGCAGGCAATTCTACAGGTGTGACTCAGCGCATCGGTGTCCACAGGGGCCAAGGCCACAGGAGGACTGAGGACATCTTGGAGGGAGACAGACGCGCCTCATCCTCACCTGGTGCTTCCACGAGTGTGAAGCCAATGTGTTCAGACTCACGGAACTGCGCACGGACAGACTCTGTCCGCTCCCCACGGCTTATTCCTGTGTAAGTCTGCACCGTGTGATTTCAGCCCTATTTTTAGAATGCAGTAATATAGTTTATCACTGTGAACTGCTGCCAGGGCCCCCCAGAGGACAAAGTCTCCAGCTGCTCAAATGTCTCGCATAACGGGGCACAGTATTTGCACGTAGCCCAGGCCACCCTCCTCCGCGTGCTAAATCCTTCCTAGAACACCTGGGACACCCACCCGAAGTGTTGTGCAAACAGCTGTCCCAGTATTCAGAAAGTACTGACAAGAGTCTCTACATGGTCAGAACAGACGCGGTGCTTCTCCAAGTTTTCTTCATCCCCAGCTGACTGAATCTGTGGATGGGAGCCGTGAACCGGGAGGACCAACTCCCCACACTCCGCCTGAACTGCGAGGATTTCCGCCTCACAGAACACCAAAGCTTTACAGTGAGGGTGGCAATAAACTACCTCTCATGAACCTGAAAAAAAGATAAAGATTTGGTCCTAAATGCCGAGACCCAGTTTGTCTGCTGGCCTCTCATCCAAGTCCTGCCGGGAGGATGCAGGCACTTAGGAGGACACAGAATGGACTTCAAAAGGCCACTAAAAGCACTTCAGGCCAACAAGCATGAGACATCCTGAAACCCCAGGTGCATTTTGCATCATTCTGCTAAACAAGAACTTCAGTTTTCCCTGTAAGAAACGTTGCTGCATCAGTAAAAGCAGGATGTGCAATGCTACCTTTTAAGTTATTATTCGTGTAACTTGTACTCATCCGATTTGCAGACACACACACAGAAAGCCTTTGAGTCAGTTCTGTCTCAGCGTCCAACAAAGCAAGAAAAACAGCTTGTATTTTTTTCCTACAGATTGTTTCCAGTGTAAGATTTCTAAACCCTTATATATTTTATTTTTCTGTCTTTCATGATTAGACCAAGGCAAAAACTGTTTTATTATTTGCACTAATCATATATTAGTTCTTTGTATACAGTGGGAAAAAGCAAGTGAGTGGAGAGACAGCCTGTAATTTTGATAGTTAGCCTTATTTAAACAAACTGACATTCATTTGGAGGCCATGACCGTCTGAGCTGATTATTTCTTGGGTGAGTGGGAGATGGTCCATAAGGTGGGATTTTTTTAATCAAATCAGGAGCTTTCGGATGCTACACCAGAAACCAAGTCTTAACAACAAGTAGAACATGAAACCGAGGTGATTAAAGAATTCGCAGACACCCTTCATAATGTCCTTCCTCACAGGCATGCGCGCAAAATCACACTTGGTGCAACAAAACCAAAAAGTGTCAAAGGACTTTCAAAGAGTAAGGTAAACCATGGTGGATTATCTGTAAATAAATAAATAAACATAAATAAGTAAATAAAACTGCGTGGCTAAAGGCCCAGGGCGGCTCTGAGCAGGGAATGTCTCTCTCCTGTGTCTCCGTCTCTGCACTATGACTCAAACAGAATGAAAAAGAAAAACACGGAACCTCACGGGTGCCGGTGAAACAGCGTCACCGGGAAGGGGTGAGGGTGAGGGGCACTCACATGACAGTGGTCTTCCCAGCGCCGTTGGTGCCCAGGAGAGCAGTGATCTGGCCCCTGTGGAAGCTGAGGGTCAAGTCTTGCACGGCTGCCACACGGCCCCCGTACTTCTTGGTGACAGACACCAGGGCGACTCCCGGGGACCCTCCTTCAGACCCTCGGCCCCTGCTTCGCTGCGATGAGCCTGTGCAGATGAGAATGTATCCTAAGACGATCACAAAACCTCCCAAAATGGCGTTTGCCCTTATTAACTCTTTGCTCTCTTTGCAACTGAATTCCAACTCCCTGAAACACGCCATGTGGTTCTAACAGCTTTCTTGGCTCAAAGCAAGAAGGAAGTTTTGCAAAGACCAAAAGGTAACATTGCACGTGACAAAGCTACCACCCCTTGCGATGTGAGAACCAGTTTGCAGAAAAATTAAAAAGGCATCCGCAGGAATTTGTGTAGATGCGGAGACCAAACAGCAGGCAGCTCCGGTGTACACCAAAGTGTCCATACAAAGTACTCTCTGGAAGTAAGGGTCACCGGGTGCTGATTGACATGTTGCACATTTTCTAAAAAACTTCATATTTTACTTGTCTAATATGGGAAATAACTGACTTTCCGGTGCTGACTCACAGTGCACGGCCACCATCACGGGAGTGTGAGCACACGGAGCACATCCACACACACACTTGGACCCCCGGAGTGGCCCTTTTGCAGAGGCACCCATGTGCCCGGCCCACAGGACTAGCCCTGGATGGGGCACAGAGTGATAGGGGGTCTCCTCTCTCTCCTGAGAGCCTTACAGTGGCCTGAGAATCTCTGCGTTTGTAAGTGGAAGAGAAACTCCCCCGTCATGAAGCCAGCGGGCAGGAAAACACTGAACACTCCACGGTGCCTCTAACCGAAGGCTGCCAACCTCTGCTTTCGTCTTTTAAATATCATTTTGCCCTAACCCTTGGATTTCACAGAATTCTTAGCCATGTGCAAATTCCAATAACATAGAGAAGAATACCCCAAATAACATCGCAGGAGCCGTCCTGGGGTCTCTGAGATGACGGAGACGGAACAGGATCTGGGGACAATGGTTTAGAACGTGAGCCTGGAACTGTCACTGAGACAGAGAGCTTCAAAGTGACCTCGGATTATCAGTACCACATCACAAAGGCTCATATAGATACAGAAAAAAATACAACTGCCCAGGAGCGGGGGGGACTCCACGCATTCAACAGTGTTACTCTTTTACAAACCTCTATTGTCAAAGTCCTCACTGAAAAAGAAGAAACTAGAACTTAGAGAGTGTCGCTGTTTCTCCACCAAGCCACACAGGCTCTTCCAGTATGTCGCAGTCAGGGGGAAATACCACGGTTTCCGCAAACCATAAGCTCCTAAACAATAAGACATGGGTGAAGTCAGTTGAATTCTACGTTTTCTATGGAGATGAGGGCTCTGTAACAGAATATCTTAATTACGTACTACAAAAATTTCCCTCCTTTTTTAGGATATACTTGTGATATATAATAAATACACTGATCATGGAGAATTGATACATATACATAGTAGCATCTTTCTTGGCTCAAACAAAGGATCCTTCTTTGATCCTCTTTAAACATTATTTAATGCTAACGTTCTCGACATGCATCCCATACACAAAGCAGCAGTGTCCTGAACATAGCACATCAGCCCTGAGGGGCCCCAAATCTCCCTTGCTGGCCTGAGTCAGTCCATCTGTTAACGCCCCACACCCATTCCCCCATGATGCCCTGGGAGGCAGGTTATGAACTAGTTTTGAAAAACTGCTGAGTATTTCCAGGGTAGAGTCTCACCCACACATACAATTCCCAATTCCACTCTACTTGCTATGGCTCTTTTTGCCAATCTTTGATGTCTGCATGGATCACCAGATAAGAGAAAGAGCATGAAGTGCTTGAAAGAATTAATCAATTAAAACTTCCACAAAGAAGAATAATTCATAACACTAACATTTCCATATGAAAACCATCAACGTTCTTCAAACATATTCTGCAAATTCATTTCAGTCCACTTTGAGTCACTTTGCCCTGATTATATGTCAGAATGAAAGGGGTTTTAATTATTAATGCTTCCCAATTTTCTTTAATGCGTCCATTCTAATCTAAGATTGATGAGAGTAACTTACCTAAAGGCCTCAATTCTACAAGTGATTGAAATAGGAAAGACCTACATGAATACTGTTCTATTGTTTTGACCATCAAGCAAAGAAGACATATATAAGCACTTAGGCTTTTTAATCGGGATATTCCAAAGTGATCACAGGAAAACGTGCGAGCCATCACCTTTAGAAAGAGAAGAGGGGCAGAGCAGTCGGGGATCTAGTATCGAATGCCGGCTGTGGGCTGGCTTGTGTCCCCCACAGCTCACATGGTGAAGTCCTGACCCCAAGCATTTCTTTGAAAACGGGACTGAGCCGGGCGTGGTGGCTCACGCCTGTCATCCCAGCACTCGGGAGGCAGAGACAAGAGGATTGCTGAGTTCGAGGTTCGCCTGGGCTATATAGTGAGCTCAGAGCCAGCCTGAACTACAAAGCGAGACCCTGTCTAAAAAAAAAAAAAAAAAAAAAAAACGGGACTGAATCTGGAAAGACAATCCCGACAAAGCCAAGAGTGGGTCTGGCGTCCGTACCCGGAGGGATCAAGACCCAGTGACACAGAGGGACAACCATGCAAGGGCTCAGGGATGACAGCCACCTACGAGCCACGGAGGGAAACCAACCCGGACTGTACCTCAAGGACAGGGAGATGACGACACCCCTGTTCCAAGCACCCCAGGTGTGATATTTGCCACAGAGGGCTCAGCACACAACTCAGGCAGATGTTCCCGGAGACCCTCGCAAACCAAGCTGCATTCCTTCTTGAGAAGGGGACGCACCTCCTGGATAACCAGGTCACCCCGGGGGCGGTCAGCCGGACCCAGCTGCCGGGGCCCTGTCCGTGGTCCTGACTGCACTGTTCACACAGCTCTGCAGCCCTCGGTGTCCCGGACCCTTTGTCACCTCCGCCTTCCTAATGGCAAGGGAGGACAGAGAGGCCTGTCCAAGGACACACTGCTGGTGGCTCCAGAAACCACACCCTGGCTGGCCTCCTCGCTCTCACTGCTCATGAAAGCCCAGGGCAGCGGGGCGCCCGTCAGACAAGCGAGGAGGCCCCCCATCTCCAGCACCTCAGCTCCCCCAGCTTCCAGGCACAGCAGAGGCCGCCGTCCACACCCGTGCGTGCATGAGGCACACGGTCCCAGGAATGAGGAGGAAGCTGGAGGATGCGCAGGCACGGGAAACTGCCCTGGAAACGCTCCCCGCCGCTTTGCTCTGCTGCTGCCCACGCAGCCGTTTTCCTGCTGAGGGGGCTCGCGGAGGCCACAGACAGGCTCACGGTCCCGCCGGAGGCAGCCGGGCGAGGAGTCACCTTCACAGAGGACCGTCGGTGACAGGACTCAGATCCGCCACTGACTTGCCCTGTAGATTTTGAATTAGGAGCTGAGGTGACAAAACAGGGGTAGAGCCGTACATCTGAGTGCAAACAGCTGTCCTGGGGAGGAGCAGAAATTGTTTGAACTATCCAAGTAAGGGGAAGGTTTAAGAAATTATTTCATTTTATGAGACGTTCAACAGCTGTTAACAGTATTTTCAAAGTCGTCGGTAAAATGCATGTGATGACATCTTTTTAAAATAGAGGAAATTTTATATATAATTATGAACCCAATCATGAACCAATAAAGATCTCAAAACAACAAATGAGAAAGGTATCTTTAGTTCTGGTTAGCAAGGGTGGAGATAACCAGATCTCTTTTCCTGTTTCTTTACAAGTGTAAGTGCTTCGCGGATATTTTATAAGAAGCCTAGATCCACCCAATGCACTGTAGCTCGGGTTTTCAGAGTCGATAGGAAAAAACAAAGAGCCCCTCCGAGCAGACATGAAACGAGGTGCCGCTGCCTGTTCTGAAGGAATCCACTGAGGCTCTTCACGCACTGGGCGCCCCCCCCCCCAAGGAATCCGTGAAGCCAAACCTCAGACCTGCTCTGCTCCAACCTAGGGACACGTTATACAAAGGGAGATGAAACTCCAGAAATGTCTTTCAATGTTTGGGCCATCACTGGAGGAGCTGATCATCATGCGTGCACACGCAGGCTCCCGCGTGAAACACACACATACACGTGCTCCCACCAGCAAACTGGAGCCGGTCCAGGGGCATCTGGAGAGAGCCCTGCCGTGGAGCCCGGAGGCCTTATCTCTCCTCATCGCAGTCACCGCCCCTCCGGCCCCGCCTTGCTGGAGAGGGAACCAAGCGGGCTGCGGGTGCACAGGCTCAACACACAGGGGCCGCAGCTCAGCCATCAGCCCAAGAGCCTACGGGGCAGGGAGGACACGGCGCCAGGCAGAGAACCAAGCGGCGGCCGGAGGCCGGAGCACCCTGCGTCTGCCGGGCTGTAGCCCAGGGCGCATTTCCTGCTCCAGAGAGACGTCCGTCATCAGAACCAACCAATCACCGATGGCGCTGCCCAGATGACTCAGGCCGGGTCTCTTCCTCTGCGACCTCTGTTCTAATGGACGCCCTGACCAGAATCACTGAGAGGAACAAGTGAGGGCAGACACTGTCATCGCGGGGTTTCCAGAGCGAAAGCAGGCCCTTGTAGCAGCGGGGATGTTCCAAGAGGAAAGGGCAGGGGTGGGGAAGGGTTGCTGGGTGTAGCAAATATACACAAGGATGCGTGGCTTAGTTTGACTTTCAGGCACACGATGATGTCTGACTACGCATGTTCCCAAAACGATCGTCAGTTCATCTCAACTTTGAATGTTACCAACCTGGCTGCGGGACGTGGTGGTGTCAGAGCGCTGGCGGTGCTGCGCCCCCACGGCTGTGACCGCAGAGAAAGAGAAGGGTGACTGAGGGGCGGGCTCGCCAAGGACAGCCGCCTCCTCCCGCAGGCAGCTGGGAGCCCAGCACCGCGGCCAGGCGGGGGGGGGGGGGGGGTGGCACCCAGCAGGTGCGTTTTGGAGCCCGAGTCACAGCCTGCGTGGCAGAGGAGATCCAGGGCAGGGAGGCGGTGAGCTCGGGCCCCTGAGCCCCGAGAGTGCCAGAAGGCCCCGAGTGGGTACAGGGTGGCCCAGATCAGGCCAGGCCTTTGGGACAGGAGAGAAGGCGAAGGGAAAGGCTTTTCTGAGTCAGAAAAAAAGAAAACGGAGATAAAGTGCATATGAAAGATTCCTTCACTAAATAAGCCGTCTCGGGCTTATCTGTCCATATTTTCTAAATCCTGTTCGTTAGCCGATTAATCGAACTGAAGCAAGTTCCTGCCAGACCATGGACGCGTGCAGGTCCCTCGCTCTCCTCTGCCGTCTGCCTTTGCTCACAAATCGGGACCTGTTTTCTGCGCGCCCTCCAGGCCCACACGCCCACCCGGCTCCCGTCACCACATGTAACTGCACACGTGGACACGTGCAAAGGTTTACTTGGCTCAGGGTTGCAGGAGACTCAGTCTAAGGCAAAGCTGCTTAGGTCATGGAGGCTGGGAAGTGCAGCAGGGAACAGTGCCGGGGAGGAAGGGTGAGGAACCAGTCTCAGACCTCCAGACCAAGCCTCACTGAGCCCCAGACACCCCCGGAGCGTGCTCCCCCTGCACCCCAGGCAGAGCCCTCCTCCAGCTGCCGCGCTGGGCCTAACCATCTTAAGAAATCATAGCTCCTTCTAAAATACGTCCTAAGAACTCCCTGTCAGATGTCATCTTTGAAAAATAATTATTCTAATACTCACATATGGAGGAGTATGCTATCTAGAAAGTTCACTTTGGTGTTTTATAAAGTGCAGAATTCTTACCAGGAATTAAGTTGCTCAGATACCATCCACATAAAAAATAAAGGCTTGAATCAAACAGAATCATCCAGCAAACCCAGCCGAACGTCATGCTCCCTGGCTCCGGAGCCTGGTACATGTTACTCCACTGGATCCCTGGCACGAAGGAAAAGGCCATGTGAGAGCTGTGCTTTTTTGGGGGGCTGCTCGCAGTGAGGAAGGGTATTAGTCCCGGAAGCTTACGGAAAGCTGGCTGAAGCCAAGACAAAGGGAGGTCAGTGTCCTTCTCTGCAGCCTTCAGAGGAACCACTGGCATCCATAGCCTTATACTGTCTCCACTGGTCTCAGTGGAGTGACAGTCACCATGACTACATTGTCAAACATTTAGATTTTTTTTAAAGATGCTTTACTTAGATCTGTTTTCATACACTTACTAATACAAAATTCAAATTTAGTAAAAATAACCATTTTTAGGGGGCCAGAGATTTAGCTCAGTGGTTCCAGCGCCTGCCTCACAAGCGCAAGGTCCTGAGTTCGATCCCGGTAACCACATACAATGCTGGGCGTGGAGACTCACGCCCACCAGCAATCAATACCACACACCACAGTGCCGAGCGTGGTGGCTCACGCCTGTCATCCCAGCACTCAGGAGGCAGAGGCAGGAGGATTGCTGAGTTCCAGGTTTGCCTGGGCACCATAGTGAGCTCAGGGCCAGCCTAAACTACAAAGCAAGACCCTGTCTCAAAAAAAAAAAAAGAATGGGGAGCAGATCCAGACACCAGTTCAGCAATACTACAGAAACGCAGTAGCCATGTACCGCATCCCTGGAGGGACCAGAAGGTCACGACGATGGCCTCACCTCGGGGTGACGTAAGAGAGAGCGAGGCGTGAGCTGGGTCCGTGGCCTGGACACTGTCAGCAGCGATGGATGCCGGGGTCATTCTTCAGGGTCCCCAAAACCAGGGCAATGTCAGAGAGACCAGCCGCCAGGGTCTCCTTCCCGTCCGGAAAGCTGACTCCCTGGGAGTCGCTTTCTGAACCCGCGTCCTCTCACCTGCCTCTTGTCCTTCCAGGAGCGTGATGAAAGACACCCCCTGTCCGAAGGCGGTGGTCGAGAGCAGGCACTGGGCGTGGGTTGGCGGAGAGAGGAGAAAAGCAGCCCATGAGTGTCGGATCCAGAGCACAGAAAACCCACAATGCGAACTGCGCAGGGACCCGCGACGACACCTTCCGGCTCCGGGGACATGGAGCCGTGACTCGGGGGTAATTTAAATATCGGGGCCAGAGAGGCTCTGCAGAACGCCGGGCCCCACTGAAAAGCAGGATAACACGCGAGCTTTCAATGTTGCAGGGAATTATTTCTCTCTACTGCAGCGCTTTAAGAGTCCTGAATCCAAAGCACTGTGCACAGTGCAGCACACCACACTGCAAAGTGAAGAGAGCAATTTACTATTTCTTATGAAGAGCTGGACGCCCTGGAGCACACCGCGAGCGGATGGATAGACTGTGCGCCGGCGCTGAGCTAGAGAGAGAGTGCCCGGAGGACACGCTCTTCTGTGTGCAACAGACAGTCCTAGGCTGGGAAGAGAAGCCCGGTGAAAAAGGATCTTAAAGTTAAAAACTACAATGGGGGCCGGAGGGTTAGCTCAGTGGTTCCAGTGCCTGCCTCGCGAGCGCAAGGTCCTGAGTTCGATCCCCGGTAACCACATATAATGCTGGGCGTGGAGACACACCCACCAACCATCAACACCGCATACCACAATGCCTGCTGGACGTGGTGGCTCACGCCTGTCATCCCAGCACTTAGAAACAGAGGCAGGAGGATTGCCATGAGTTCAAGGCCAGCCTGGGCTACATAATGAGCTCAGGGCCAGCCTGAACTACAAAGCGAGACCCTGTCTCAAAAAAAGAAAAAAAAAAAAAAACTACAATGGGCCAGGTTGATGGGGTTTTTTTCAACTGCAGGAAAATGTCTGAATATTCACAAAGGAAATCAGCACTGTCTGCATAGAGCTTTTAAAGCTGAGAATCAAAGTAAAAGCACAAATAATGGCATTTGAAATTCAGCCCAGTTCATGAATGACTTGGTGTGAAAGAGCTTATTGGGGGAGGACACTAAATGGTCTCACGTGTGTTAACTATTAATTAATACTAACACAAAACCACTGATTATGAGTTACTACAAATGTGACGTAGGCTACACACCCCAAGGAACACCTGTCAGTGGGCCAAACGCTGGCTGAACACAACCACTCCCCGTCACACGTGCACGCAGCTGTTGTGTGTGTGTGTGGCTGCGCCACTGCAGGACTCATGGAAGCTGGATAAAAACAATTTGGGATGACGGGCGTGGTGGCTCACGCCTGTCATCCCAGCACTCGGGAGGCAGAGACAGGAGGATTGCTGAGTTCGCAGCGGCTTGCCTGGGCTACATAGTGAGCTCAGGGCCAGCCTGAATTACAAAGCAAGACCCTGTCTCAAAAAAGCAAAATAATAATAATAATAATTTGGGGTTCCCAGCTGCATGTTACTCTCAAGGTCTGAGGGAGCATCGAAGATGAGCCCCTCTGGACGTGGCAGTGACACGGCAGGGCTGTCAAGGACTCTGTTCCGGCCAAAGGAATTTCAGAAGCCTGGAGCATTCCTCAGGCACCCTGCAATTCCAAGGCCCGGGCTCTAAGCCCAAGGTGCAGCGACTCGGAAGCCCAGCATCCCGCGTGGTGACTCCACTCCTGCCCCACACGAGACGCCACGTGGCCCACTGCAGGCGCCGAAGCCTTACGCTTAGGGCTGTGAACACGTACAGATGGGTCACGGGCGCTGCGAGGCAGCTCCTCCGTACGATACCCTCCCCCTTCCACACAGGTTACGTTCCTGCTCTGCGCCAAGTAACTGTCACACAATAATGAGCTTCTACCTTCTCTGCGGTGTAGGCCGCACACACCCATTCTAAATGGATGAGCGATTCTAACGCTGCTAACGGAGAGACCTTTCCACTTAATGTAACTCCTAGTGCTTCAAGAAAAACGCTTACTCTTTCCTTCCACAACAGCTGTAGGACTCTGTCTCTGGCCAGGCATGAAACATGGAGAAAGTGGAGTTGCATTTCTCCCAGAGGATGGCACTCTTCCCAGGGTCCTCCGAGAGACCCTGCCACGTGGAAGATGGCGATCTTAGCGGGCGCCAGTGCGCAGACGCACCACGGTCTCCATGAACTGTCACTGCGACTCAGGCATTTGCATAGAGAATAAAAAAGATACCAACAAAGATAAGAGACTAAGAGTGTAAGTTAGCAAGTCGCGGGTGCGGGTTCTGCTCTGACGAGTGAACGGCTGTTCCGTCGGGTTCTGTATTTGTACAGAGCTGCCCACTCACCAGGAATGTCTGCGTGGCAGCACCCAGCTGGCTGTGCAGGACCAGCAGGACTATGTAGGGCAGGAAGCTGATGAGGTACGCCAGGCTGGTGCACAGGGCGGCGGTGTTCGCTTGGCTGAAAAATGCGCTCAAGAAGTAGCTCAGCATGACGGCCGACACCCCGAAGTCCAGGAGGAAGAGGAAGACCACGAGAGCATCGCTGTGTGCGAAGATGCCGCTGGTCTTCAGGAGGAGGGCCACGGTGGCGCTGCTCAGGGTCAGCACGGCCACGTTCTCCAGGAACCAGGCCAGGAAGTGCAGGGCCGGATGCACACCCATCATCCGCAGGTACTGCAGACGGGAAGACCAGGGCATCACAGCGGGCACACGAGGAGAAGGAGAGAAGGCCACAGGTGGGGTGGCCCCTGGGGAGGACGCTGCCTCCAGCGCTGGGCATGGGACTGTCGCAAGCACCCGCCAAGCGGCCGGTCACCGCCGCAGAGGAGGCAGGAAGCATGAGGGAGACCCCGAGGAGAACACGCCAGAGACAAGGGCGGGAGCAGAGGCCGAGAGTGCAGGCTCCGCCCACACAGCGGCAGCCTCCTGTGCCTTCCTGTTCCCTGGGGTCTGTAGTGCTCAGGGCTGTTCCTCACTGTGTTTGTGCTGGTTTGTTTAACAGAGAGAGAGATGACGAGGCGAAATGCTGGTGCTAGGCTCTGCAGTTTGGAAGGCCACTAAGTAGGCTTAAGAATGTGTTTTGCTAAATAACCCTAGTAGAAGTAATAAAAATAAAATTAAACCTGCCACTAACCCTATCATCTGCTTACCCATCACACTGTGTTATCTTTGAGTGTGAGCTCATCACGTGTATATGGAAGACAACTGAGAGGGCGTGGTGTTGCCTGCCTATAATCTGGGAGGCTGAAGCAGGAGGATTTCAAGTTCAAATCCGGCCTGAGCAGTTCAGTGATTTAGTGAGTCCCTGCCTCAAATTTAAAAATAAGGTACGGATCAGGATGTAGCTCAGAGCAAATGCTTGTTTTCAATCCTCAGCCCTGCACCCTTCCCCTAAAACAAGCGAACTATCAGGCACTCTGGTGGCCAGCGCACTGGGACAGGGAGCCTGCCTCTGGGACAGACCCTTAGTATCCAAAGCTCGGGGCTGGAACTGAGCAGGGAAGAGACAGCCATCCCTAAGGAGACACAGCAATACGGCCCACCGCACTGCTTATAAACTCGATACATGCTCAGGGGCCAACAAGACACACCTCCGGACCCCTGGCTTCCCGCCTCCGAAGGGATCTGTGGCACATTTCATCTTCCCAGACACTCTTATTGCTTTCATTCTTTTATTTTTTTTTTTTTTGGAGACAGGGTCTTGCTTTGTAGTTCAGGCTGGCCCTGAGCTCACTATGTAGCCCAGGCCAGCCTCGAACTCAGCGATCCTCCTGCCTCTGCCTCCCGAGTGCTGGGATGACAGGCGTGAGCCACCATGCCTGGCATTGTATGTGGTTACTGGGATTGAACTCAGGACCTTGCGCTTGCAAGGCAGGCTCCGGAACCACTGAGCTAACCCTCCCGCCCCTGCTCTCATTCTTAAACGGCATGAATGAAAGTAAGAAGTCTACGTTGGGTTTTCTGGGGTGCGTGTAAGTTAGCAGGGACTCGGCCCACCTCCAGCCCTGGGCGGGCGGGCGAGGCCTCACCTCTTCCAGCTGGATCTCTCGCTCGTACACCAGCTTTCGGACCATGCTGGCCACGGACACCATCCAGGTCAGCATCATTATCAGCGGGAAAAAGAACCCGACGTTGTTCAGGAACCTGGAAGGGCACCGTTAGGTCAGCAAAATGACTCTATTCGCGGGCGGCCCTGGGGACACGGCTCAGTATTTTTCTTCAAGGTCAGCAAGCACTTTGAGAAGCAGCGTCTCGGCAGCCGGCAGCCGGGGCACGACAGCCCGGCTGGTGTCCCGCTGCCCAAGACGTGCTGCCCGGGAAGGCGGACAGCTGAGGAAGGAGCCCCGCCTGAGCCACCGCGCCCCCCCACGTCTCTGAGACTGTCTCTAGCCACAGCCCGCCCACCATAGACGTGCGCCCACAAACCAGGCACGGATGGCCGGCACGTCCCATTCCCGCCTCTCCCGCGCTCGCTTTTCAGCCCTCGCTGACGGCCCTTCCTACACAGGCCGGCGAGCACAACGCCAGCGGCAGCCGCTGGACACCAGCGGAGCCACAGGGGACGAGCCGCACCGGCCGGCCCGCCCTCGGCTTCCCAGCAGCCCCGCTTCCCCGCCCCTCCGGGCAGCTCCTCAGGCCCCTGCACGGGACACCCCTCCGCCGCTGCCCGGGGAGCCCGGCGCTCAGAAGTGCGTATTCCAGGCACCGCGGAGCGCACGGTCCGGCCACCCCGGGCCCGCGGTGCTCGCACGAGTGACACAGAAGAAGGCCCGAGGCCGAAGCCCGTGCAGTCTAGGGTGCGGCCCGCAGCGAGAGAGGCCGATGGAACCAGAGCTGTCCCCGAGGTCAGGGGCGAGGACGAGGCGGGCGGGCAGCAGCAAGCAGGGCAGACGCGAGCAGGCGCCTTCCCACGGGAGGTCCGGCGAGGCGGCTGCGCGAGAAACAGCGGGCGGAGCAGCAACGAGGAGTCCCGCGGGCGGCGGCCTCAGGCAGGCGTGGAAGGGGCAGCGCGGGCGGGCCATCAGCGCGGGGCCTCGGAGCGCCGCCGGCCTGGACCTGCGGGTGAGCCCTGGACTTCGGCCAACAAACAGGGAAGGACCCGAGGAGGAGGGAGGCGGAGCTGCCCCGAGCAGCTTCTTCATTTCCAGGACTTGGGATTGAACCCAGGACCTTCGCGGTGCACAACCTCCCGGCCCTTTATTTTTTATGTTCAGATAGGACATGGCTGAGTGGCGCGGGCCGGGCCCCAGCCTCAGCCTCCCGGAGTGCCGGACCCTGCAAGGCGGGCAGCAAAGCGGCGTGGTGGGGCGGGTGCAGAGAGAGGGGTCTGGAGACCACCGCGTGCCTGAGGCCATCTGAGTGGACCTCCGTCTGCTGAGGTCAGCCGGGGAGGCTGGAGCACCGGGGGTCCTGCTGACAGGCCCAGGGCCCTCAGGCCGACCGCACCGCCCAGCACCCCGCCGGCCCTGCTCAGGACGCCGCTGCCTCCCCCGCAGCCTGGGCGCCTCTCCCTCCTCCTGCCCTGGACCAGGGACCCCACAGAGGGAGCCAGTGTTCGCTGCCGCATAGATACCTGAGTTCCACACTCTCTGTCTGCATCCGCGGCCTCGCCGAACTTCAGCTATGACTACATGGATGAGTTTTTACAAAAGGAAAGGAAGTTAACCTCTATTTTTATTCACTTTTCTGCTTAAGACCCTGTTGGGAGCTTGGCGGACCCAGTGAGTGAGCACAGAAAAGTTAGCTGTGGACGGCTTGTCCAGCCCTTGAGTTTGTGTGCAGGGACTCGTATTCAGCCTGATAACTTTGTGTGGTTTTTTAATCATTATTTTTATACCATGCAGAACAGGTAGAGGGCTACGAACAGGAAGCCATACGTAGATCCACTTGTACAACCAACAAATGCCACCTGTCCTCCCGGAGCGACAGGGCTGCCGCAAAGACGATGCTGAGGAACCTTGAAAGCTGAAGTGACTCACACTGAGTTTACCTTGGGGTTAGAAAGCTTGTCTGCTCGTGAACTTCTCTGTTCCTAAAAGGCCGTGGGCTGACGGCCACTGACTCTGCTCTCCCAGACTTCAGCCTTGCAAAGAGCCAGTGAGAATCAAGCTCAGACACCCCACAATTCCACTTCATAAACCCTCCCAAGTCACAGTGGTCAAAACCTGCCCCATTCATGTCCTGTGGGCTCGAGTCTCTGCGAAGGTCAGAGCCGCCAGAGGTGGGAATGGTGCTCACCCAGCCCTGGTGCTGCTGGAGCCACGGCGTGGTCTGCACAGAGGGGAGGCCCTGAGGGAAAAGGAATGGGTCGGGGAAGCAGCAAAGATGCGAGCTCCCGCCTGCATCTGCTCCTGCAAACCCATCGAAACCGATGAGGAGGACAGAAATGTACCGCCCCTTGCTGTTAGACACGTGGAAGAGACAGCCATGATTTGAGAAGGCTGCTAAAAACACCTGCATTCCCACAGGGGTCGCAAAAACAGTGCAGACGAAAGAGATTTCAGCTGTTCCTTCCGCAGATCGTAGATACATCTTGAAAAACAGACTTCTTAAAAGCTGGCAGAACACTGTGCGGGAGACTCACACAGCCTCCTGGTGTGTGGGCCAAGAGGCATTCAAAATTGGGGAGTGGAGAAGACACCCCAACCCTGTGGCCTATTGCCATGGAAACAGACCCAGGAAGGCCACCTGAAGAATCTATACATTTGCAGGAAGCTCCATGTCTTTGTAGAAATGGAAGGCGGTCTCTGGGCTCTGCAGACTCTGATGTCACCTTCTTACGGAACTTGATCAGGAACACCTGCTTCTTCCAGAGGAGTAACAATCTCAGAAACCAAAATCAGGCGCAAAAGAAGTTCACAAAAGGGAGATCTGAGAGTTACACCTGAAGAATTCATACCAAAAAGGCGATGACACAGAGCAGATGAAAATATTTCTGCCACTCATTTCAAAATCCTTAAGAAAGCAAGCGCCCTCTGTAAGAAAAACTATACAGAAAAGCTGTTGGGATTAGGGATGAGATGGCAAAATGCCAAGACAACATGAATTGTAAGCAGAAAGATCGCTTAAAAAAATACATGGAAAGCTCTATCAGACAAATGATTTCTATAAAAGCTGGAGGAAACACCAGGGAAATTAACACTGCCCCAAATACAATAAGGACATAAAAACATATATAATAACACAACTGTAGGAAGTAAACAGTTCAAAAGAATTAAGAAAATGTATTGACTAGAAACACTGGGAAAAGAAATTCATGGGACTGAAGTCCTTGAAGAAGGAAAACAATCGGGTTGGTAAACCTAAAATATATCAGGGCTTTAGGTTGTGGTTTAGATCTATAGACATCCCCAGAAGTTTCGTGTGTTTAGACAGTGTGGCCCTTCCTATCCCCCTGGCAGATTTATTCCTTAAGGAGCTCAGCGGTCCATGCAGTGTTAGGAGGCGGAGCCTGGCTAAAGGGGCCGGGTCACTGGGCTGGGGGTCCTGGAAATGCTAATCCGCGGTCCCGGCTCCCCGCTGCCCTCTCAGCTTCCTGGCCGCATGATGTGAATGCCCTCCTCCCCCAGCCCTTTAGCTACACCCCCTCTGCCTCAGATCCAGCTAACTACAGTCTGAACCCTTTCAAATAAACTACGAATCAAGACAAACTTTTCCTCCTTCAAATGGTAGATATCAGGTATGTCGTCTCAGAGAGGGGGAAATGACCCCATTTCCATAAAAGAAAATGGAAACTGGCAAATTCAAAAGACTCATTTGTTTCAAGGAACATTGACCTAGAATGGTCAACAATGAAGTGTATTCTGCTAAGTTTACTGAATTTTAAGTTTACTGGCAACTCGTCCAAATTACCAAGTCAGGGCCAGGGATTTAGCTCAAGTGGTACCGCACCTACCTTGGAGGCACAAGGGCCCAAGTTCGATCCCCGGTACCACCAGAAAATAATAAATTACCAAGTCAGATAAGAGAGAAAAATATCAAGAATCCTCCAGAATAAATTAAAGTTCAAAAGTAATAGATCTATTTTTACAAGGTATTTAAGGAATATATGAGCAAAGGGATTCATACCCAACCAAGACATCTTTTTTGCCTCGATTCTTCCCCAGGCCTGAGCTTCTCTCAAGCCTAACCAGGCAGGGAGGCCAACCACCAACTTCCCATTGGAAGGGAAGGTGCCACAACTATCAGATCACTGGGCCAAGAGCCTGCAGCCACAAGTGGCAAAGCTGGCACCCAGTTTATCACATAACAAGTTCCACAAAGAGTGTGAAGCACTGTATGGAAGAACTTGTTATATTACCTTATGAAATTTTTGCAAGCAAACTATTAGAGGACAAATTTGGGCCTAGTAACTCACAGCGGAAGAGCTAATGGTAAGCAGTGAATACCCTTTCCAGTAAAAGTAAGACTAAAACAAAAAATGGAAATTAAGGAGCTAAGGCATTTTGGAAATTTTAGATTCCCTGAAATATAGTTATAATTTGATAAGTAAATGGATGTAGAATGGGAAATGAGTCAGGGAGAAAATCTAAGCTGGTGCAAGACAAGGGTAATTTTTTTTTTCATATTGGCAAATGGAGTCCATAAGTGTCCTTCACAGTAGAAAAGATCACTAAGTAATAATAATATCAACTAAACGTGCATAACGGAGAAGGGAAAGTAGATGATGAAATAAGAGAGAATACTTTGTTTTCATTTCTCAAATAAAGGACTCATGTTCTCTATGTAAGTTATAACTGTAAGCAACCACTGGGACCGTATTAAAACATGACTAAACATTAAAAAGTAAAATTATAAGTATGAGAAAAGACAGAAGATCTTGTGTTTGTGTGTGTGCACGCGCGCATGTGCGTGCGTGTGTGTGTGTGTGTGTGTGTGTGCAGAGAGAGAGAGAGAGAGAGAGAGAGAGAGAGAGAGGAAAGGTGCAAGAGAAAAAAGGGAAAGGAGGAAGCAGCCTGCCAGCACGGTGCATCCCCAGGAAGACGTCTGACTCGGGGTGCAAGCCTCTGAGAGGGGACTCTGATCTCCACAAACATGTGTCGCGTCTCTTTTTCTGCAGGTGGCACCGCCTCCGCTTACATTTTAACAACCCCGGAAAAGGGTGCCTTGTCTGCTCGTCGCCTGTATCAGTGAGTTCAGAGACCCACAACGCGAGCGTGTTGGGTCAGATCTCCCGGGGAGCTCACACGGAGAAACGGGCTGAGGGACTTCGATTTCAGTGTGGGATGGTGGCGAATTTCCCGGCCCCCGCCTCACCACCTGCCCATTTCCCTCCACCCCGCCCCTGCCGCCACCCGACGCCAGCAGAACAGGAACACGGCAGGACACGGCAGGGAGCTGCCGGCTCCCGAAGGAAGAAGGGTCCCCTGGCTGACGGAAGTGGGGGTGCTTCCCGGGCGACCCGACGCCGAGCCTGAGAAAGCAGCCAGCCAGCGGTCGCACAAGAGAGGCCCTCGCGGTGTGCTGCGTTCAGAACAGGAACGCCATGGCTGGAGCGCGATTCTGGGTCAGCCCTCCGCTCCCGCTTCCCGCACGTCTCCAGCTGAGGCCACGGGCCCTGGGAGTCACTGCCCCCGGGCGGCAGCCGGCATCTGCTGGCTTGATCTGGCTCCAGCGGGCTGTGGACTAAGGCGCCAGAGAGCGGTGGAGGGCATGGGCAGAGAATGTCTCAAAGAGACATTCCGCTTTTGGCAACTAAACAGGTTTCGGGGTACATTTACTTTCTGTTTGCTGTTTGTAAGTTGACTTGTTCTTCAAAGCAATACATTAGATAGTTGAAATCTTTTGCGAAAATCTGAAAGGTACTATCGTTCCTGTTGTACAGGTGTTCTTACCAGTCGCTGTGTGTCAATTAAAACTGTCCTTATGGTCACCGCTCGTGAATCCCGAGGCCGATGGAAATGTCAGATTTCACCACAAAATCCTGAGCCTTACGAGCTGTGTAATCCCCAGATTACATCTCCTCAGGCCGATCTCAAAAGAATGGGGCCTCGGCTGCTGATATATGTTATACAGAAAGAGAGAAACAGAGGTAGATACACAGACGGACAGACAGACAGACACAGAGAGGGAGGGATCTGCATCCGAGGAAAGTTGCACAAACGGGCTCTGTCACCACGGTCGGACTGCCAGTCCCTGCCAGTGCTGACACTGCGCCACAGAGCCATCTTCTCCCTCGGGTGCCCGCGCACGCAGCCATCTGTTTCCCGCTGGCGAGCTGTGCCCATGCGGACCCCTGCGCCGCCCACCGCAGGCTCCAGAGCCGCCCTCCAGCCCCCGACATCCGCTCGCGCTCCCTGTGTCACCGGAACTGTCACACGCGGCAGTCAGCTCCCACCCTCACACTCTGGCACACGCCCCTCCCGCGCCCTCCCCCTGCCCGCGGGGTGCCCACCTGGAGGACGCTTTCCCTGGCTCCGCGGTGAGGCCAGCCCCCCACCGGCCTCGCAGTGTCCCCCGCTGAGCTCTCTCTCCACGGCCCCGCCCCCGCCGCAGAGCCCCCAACACCATCCAGGCAGAGAGACTTAAACTACCGCCTACGGACGGACCCAGCGTCCTAAGAAACTTGCCTCACCACCTCTCTGGGCTTCTAAAAGCAAACTGAACATGTTCAACAGTTTGTTTCTATTCTCTCTCCCCAGGCTTTCTCCGCCTCCAGGCTTTCCTCCGGGGACCTCCCGCTGGGACGCGACGGGCAGTCCCGCCGCACCTTCTGGCCGAATCCTAGTCGTGCCCTCGGGGGCTCGTCTGCTGGTTCTGCCCAGGAACGCAGGCGGAAGCTGACCACCGCAGGGCTCTCCTGTCGCTGCTCCCGCCGCCGCCGTCTCTCTGGGTTAGGCTGCCAGGCCGTGGGCCTTTGCTCCCAGGCCCTGCAAGCCCCTCCCACCCAGCAGCCCCAGTGGCCCTCACCGTGAAAAGTGGGTGACAGCTCCCGCCCCGAGCCCTCCTGCGGTGCCTGTGGCCGCAGCCAGTCTGGGACCACGCGTCTCCCTCCTGCCACGCACACCCGTCCCTGGCGGTGGCTCTTCACGCACCCCAGGCCGCTCCTACCACAGGGCCTTTGCCCTGACTGCCTCTCTGGCCGGAAACACACTTTCCCCTGGATTTCTCTCCGGTTCTGCTCAAATATCCCCCTGCAGGCCGGGCCACACCACTGACCATGTTAATAACCCAGAAAAGTCCAGTCCTGACCCTTCAGCCCCCGACCTCAGCCCTCCTCTCCCCCAAGCCCAGCCATGCACTGCCTTCCCCATGTCCTGCCTGACTGCAATTGTAGACTCTGTGTCCCTGAACCATCAGGGCCACAGACCAGGGATTTTTATCTACTCCCTCCTCCTGATTCACCCCAACCCTAATGGCTGACAAACAGCATGGAAATGTCATTGACTACATTAATAAATTAGTGAATATGTGGCTTGTTCAATAAACACTAGGAAGCCATTCAAACACCTCCACAAGTATGGTCTCAGCCAGGGTGTGCTTCGGAGCCTGTTCTCGGGTGGCCGAGTCTGTGCCAGACCCCAGCTGTGTCTCACACGGAGCCCCAGGACACAGGTGTTTCCACAGCACACAGGAAGGAAGCACAGAGGACAAAGAGAGGCCTCGGGATTTCAATCTTCCTAAGAATTAAAACCCTTCTTTGCCCTTGTCAAGCAAATACAACAAATGTTTCTGAGGAGCTGTGCCGCAGTGTCCCAGGGAGAAGCGAGCAGGACTGATTTCACGGCCGCAGAGCCGCACCTGGCATCCAGCAGCCCAGCTCCCCAGCCTGCGGCTTCTCGGGCCCCAGAATGGATCCTCACAAGGGACGGGGCGGCACTCCCGGCTCCCCAAGCGCCCTTCTGTCCTCACACACGCCCGACAGCAGAGCCCATGTGAAGGAGCAGCGCCGCCCGGCCGGCCCTGGAGGCCCACGCGCTCCTCTGCTGGCCTGGGGTGGCTTCCCAGAGGGAGGGGTCCGGGCGTGCGCCCCAAGGTGCTAGCGAAGAGGGGCTTCCCGAGCAGGAGTGTGCCCCAGGAGGTCTCCGCGATCCCCCTAAAAGCAGCAGCAGCACAAAACGCCCCTTCCCGCGGGCACCGGCCTCTGTGTGGGCCGCACGCAAAGCTCCCGCATGGACTCGGCAACAGCAGCCGTCTTTTCAATGCTGTCACCTCCCAGAAAATTACTCAGCCGCTTTTCCAACAGTAAAAACATTCAAAGCCAAAAGTATCATAGTTGCAAGGAAAGCTTTGGCCTAAAAGGAAGGAGGCTGAAGGGCTTTAACCGATGACTTGTCCAGGAAGGCAGCCCCTGGGGGAGAGGGTCAGCTCGGTCCCCGTCTCCTGACCCTCAGTTCCCCCACCACTCGAGGATGAGTTTAATCAGGTGGCCTCACACTGTCACCCACTGTCACAAAGGTGCAGACGAGCCTATCGCTAGGCAGGAAGGAGGCTGACACCCTGAGCGTCTGCCCGAGCCAGCTTCCCGCCACCGAGACGCAGTCCCCAGCGCCCACAGCACGAAGGGCGGAAGGTCTGAGGTGGATCGTGGTTCACGGTCTCAGCCCAAGGCCGAAATACCACCGTGGAGAGGTGTGCTGCAGCAGACCGCTCGCCCGCGGCTGCAGGGAGGAGAGAGGCAGAGGAGGAGCCGGGACAAGAGTGGGCACTTCAGGTGCACCCCGGTGCCCGCTGCGGACCAGCCCCACCTCCTCACGGCACGGTCAGCCACCACTGAGAACAGCGCCCCAGGACCCAGGGCCTCCACACACGGCAGGCTTTGGGCATCCTGGATCTTCAGGTCACACCACCTGACTTACAAGGGGCCCCCCGTCACCTGGAGGGGGTGCCGCACTTCTGCCGGTGCCCAACAGCTCTTCTACTGGTGCCCAGTAGGGTGGGCTGGCACATGCGTCCCCTGCAGTGGACCACTGAAAAACAAGGTCTGTCCTTGTCCTCTAAGCTAAGACAACACTCAAACCCAGCCCTTCAATACCCTCACTTTCAGCCACTCACCTCCCACTGTGCCTTCCAGAGACCATCAGTAGGTGGCAGTGTCAGGACGAGCAGCAGGACAGCACGACAGCACGACAGCACGACAGCAGGAGTGTGGCGCATCCCGTGCAGCAGCAGGATGTCCGAAAGACGACATCGTGCTGCCCAGAGGAAGCAGCCCTCAGCAGCGTGGCTCCCTCCCCTGACACACCATGAGGGCCTCTGTGATCCGACGGCACCCAGGGCCCACACCCCTCGTCAGGACCACAGAGCCCCGAGGCGCTGCTCAGACGCAGCCCGCTCGGCCCGCAGTGCTGCCCAGCTGACCCCACGGCTCCTCGCCAGCTGTCCCGGCTGCTAGCCAGCCTTCCCTTTCTCTGATGTGGTAGGCAACTCCGCCAAATGCCTCAGCTTACCCTCTCAGCCTTCCCAGAGACTTGCCCAGCACTCCTCAGCGCCGGGACTCTGTGTGGCTCGCTTCGTACAGATTTGTGCCAGGTATGAAACATCGGGTCTTGATTTCCCCAAGTGCAGATGGGCAAGGTCTAGAGCCTTTGTGAGTGCCCTGCATCACACGCATACTGAGGGCACGGACAGGTACCGAGGCCTGAGGTCAAGTGTAAACCCCCCCGTCACTTCACACCCCGTGCCCATCCAGAGACGCCAGAACCCACAGGCGCTCGGTCCCTGGAACAGAGCCGCGACACCACCAGGTCACATGTGAGACTGCGCACGGCCTACCCGCCAATTCACTCAGACAAACACAGCACACATGTAGTATACAGCACACATGTAGCTAATTCAAGTTGTATGTTCTGGAACTTTCTAGAATTATCCCTTCAGTCGCAACTGACCGGGTCTGTGGGTGAAGGTGAGACTCCATGAATGCAAAGGTCAACTGTATCTCAACCGCTTGATTTCTGAGTAGCTCGAGTACAAAAACAATAACCCTTGAAGCATTCAAACATAGAATGGATTTTTTTTTAAAGTACTGTGGGATGACTATGGAAAAGCTCCATGATTTTTCTCTCAGTGCCACTCCCCACAGGAGGACCCCATAGGACGCCCACTAGGGGCAGCTACTCACAGGTCGTTGATGTGGCAGGGGTAGGGGGCTGCCTGCGCCTGCGTGGTCAGCTCCCAGGCCTCCTGCCCAGTCTGCACTGCCACGATGGCCCTTTCGATCATGTCTTGCAGTGGGACAAAGATGTAGTTGTATTTGAACCCGTCGGCGGGCAGACTCTGAGGATGGAACTTCCAGGACGGATTTTTTATCAGGTCTGTCCTCATGCTGTATAAGATGCTGGTCCGAATTGTGTATGTGACATGGGGCAGCAGTCTGAGCGGCGCTGAGCCGAAGCTCCGGCCAATGGAGGAACTGTTGAATATGACACCTAGAGACACAGAAGGGACCCATAAAGGCCCAGGAAGGCAAAACCAGGTTCAGTCCCACAGGGTTATGGTGGTAAGACTGAGCCAAGGCCCAATTCTCAGACAGTGCACCTTTTTTTTCTTTTCAGTTAAATCATATTGTGGTACCATCAATACGAAGACATAATTTGGTGTTTGCAGGACTTGAAAAACTATACAGCCTGCTCCAAGAGTAACTGGGATGTCTTCCCCTAAGTTCCAGATGTGACTGGATCCACACAACTCATGCCCCGGGGCGGCTTGTCACTTAAATCTTAAAGGTGTGGATTGTGTTTTCTGCTGCACGGATTTTCTGAATTCCATGCACAAAACCTGTCACGCACAGAACCATCTTCCTCCAAAGTGCATACAATGAAGTCCTCACCCCAAGATCTTACAGTGTGAGCGTGCTTGTAGACAGCATCTCTGAAGGTGTCACTGAGTTAAATGAGGCCATCAGGGTGGATCCTCATTCCACATGACTGTGTCCTTATGAAATGAGGAAAGCCAGACACAGAGACATAGCAGATGTAAGAAGACAGAAGATTCCCTCCCAGCCCTCGGAGAAAACCTGTGGGTGCTTTTATTTTTCGCTTCCATCCTTTAGAATGGTAAAACAGCTGACTGCTGTTGTTCAAGTCATCCACCTGCAGGACCTCATCATGACAGAATTGACCAAAAAGTACAGAACCTCAAAAAGCACAAAGAAAGGGGTGGAGGTGTAGCTCAGTGACAGAGGCCCAATTGAGCTTGCACAAGGCCCTACGGTCCATCCCTGGCACCAAAACACAATGCTAATAATTAAATGTTGATTCAAAAGGATATACAAGAATCTGTCATATTTAATTGACTAATAATGGGCTCTAGTTGGTCATTGTATTCCCTCATCCTCAACCCAAAAGAACAAAGTAGTATGATAGAAATGAAGGTGATGGAGGAAATTAGAATGTAACTTTAGTTACAAAAATTGTTATGTATCACATAAGATTTAACCATAAACAATGTCAAAAAATAGGAAAAACAGATGCATCCAGTACCATTATTCTCAGGATGGTGAAAACGCAGTTAGTCATTAGGGCAGGAGACACAGCTTTTCATTAACTCCATCTGTATATTTCTGCTTTCTCTTCTGTTTTATCTGGGAAAGGCTTCGCTTTTCTCCAAGCCAACGTAAAACACCATTAGGGAGAAATACATGAGATGACAGTCCATTGGAGCCAGGGCTTTGGGCCCGCAGTTGTCTGTTACTTACTGGCCAACAACTTGTTCTGCTGCATAAGCTTTTGCGCCTCCAGCTCCAGCAGGTCCACTGACTCCATGGCCCGGAAGCGGTCCAGCAGCACACAGGAAGAGAGGTTGACCAGGACGCTGCCCAGGAAATGGAGGTGTCCAGCCCCTGAGTGGCTGAAGACCTTGTCCAGAATCCCTCCTGAGGAAAGCAAACAAATCAGACTTCAACTCCTCTTCCATCTCCCGCCTTCTGTTCATACAGTAGGGTTTGGGCAAATGACTTTCAAAATGAGCGAAGCTGGGCCAGAGATTTAGCTCAGTGGCTCCAGCACCTGCTTAGCAAGTGCAAGGTGTGTCGTTCAATTCCCGGTAACCACATACCACAATACTGGGCATGGTGACTCACGCTCACCAGCAATCAGTACCACATACCACAATACCGGCCATGGTGGCCCACACCTGTAATCCCAGCTCTCAGGAGGCAGAGGCAGGAGGATTGCTGAGTTCGAGGCTTGCCTAGGCTACATAGTGAGCTCAAGACTGGCCTGAGTTACAAAGCGAGACCCTATCTCCAAAAAAAAAAAAAAAAATGCTAAGACAATGCTAAGAGTCCATCCTACACCAGAAAGAATAGCACTAATCAAGATATAAAAGAATAACAAATGCTAGTATGGTTGTAGGGGGCAAATGATCCTTCCTATACTTTTAGTGAGAATGGAAACTAGTACAACCAACTGTGGAGATCAGTGCTGTGTTACTTTTATCTCAATGCCGAGACAAAATACCCAGCACCCAAAATTAGAGGGGAAGGGGTTTATTTGCTGCCATATTTTACAGAGGTTTCAGTCCGTAAGTAGCTGACTCCAAGGTTGAGACAGCAAACAAGTGTCATGGAGAACCAACCACTCGAGTCATCATGGGAGGCACTGGCAATCACTCTCTTGGCTCTGATGACCTGTTTATTCCAGTCTCAAGAAGCTGGGAGACACATGAAGCAGCAAAGGTAATGAGAGAGAGAGAGAGAGAGAGAGAGAGAGAGAGAGAGAGAGAGAGAGAGAGAGAGAGAGAAAGGAATTTAACAGCATCTCCCTGCCCCTTCTGTCTTATTCAGGCTACTACTACAAATCAGTCCAGCTTCACACACTCTAGATCACATCTGTGACCACATGAGGCTTTGGGGGACATCTAGACCCACCCATAACACGTATGGAGATCCCTCCGAGAACTAAAATTAGTTGTATATGACCCATCTATTACCCTTCCAGGTTATCTTCCAAAAAGAGCTAAAGACACCATATCACATTGATATGTGCACACCAATGTTTACAGCAGTACCATTCATGACAATTAAATTCGATAAGCAGCCTGTATGTCCAACAACAGAAAAACATACAAAGAAAATCTATACAATGGAATATTACTGGGCTATAAAGAAGGAGGTCAGGACGTTTGCAGGATATGGATGCACCTGGAAAATACAATGTCGAGTGAGATAATTAGACACACAAGATTAAACCCCATATGGTATCTTGAATTTGAGTAAAGCAATGTACAAAAGACGAAAGGGAAGGGGGAGAAGATTAGGAAAAAAGCCTGGCTATTTTATGTACATGCTCCTACTCCCCAAAACAAATGTAAATTTCATGTACTGCCAATGTTTGCTAATAAAATTAAAGTTAAAATTAAAAAAAAAAACAAAAATATCTACTGGCCAAAAAATAAGAAGAAGAAGAATACATGATAATAGAAAAAGAACTGGGAAACTACTTACTATTACTTGAGTTTTCTAAAGATAAGGAAAATGTAATTTTGAATTTCCATTTTAAAAATATAATAAATCTATGTTAAGTACTACTGAAAGAAGAATCTATCACAGAGAATTCAGTGAAAACAAAATGAAAAATAATACTGTTTCCACCTGGGGTTGAGTAACTCTAAACATTGCTGTCTTAGTTCCTTTCTTGTCCCTGAGACAAAATACCTGATACGCACACATTAGAGGAGGGAATATTTATTTTGGCTCACAATTTTTATAGGTTTCAGTCCATAGTTGGCTGACTCCACAGCAGGACATCATGGTATATGGGTATGGCTGAGCAGAAACAGTCCACGGCAGGGTAGGCAGGAAGCAGGGAGCAGCTAGCCTCCCTTTCCCTTTTATTCCACTCAGGCTACAAGCATACTGGCTGGTGCCATCCAAATCCAGAGTAGGCTTTCTTATTAGTCACACCCAGAGGTAAACTAAACCATTTGGCAGATTAATCCAGTTATCAGACACCTTTAACCCATATTCCCACACTGATCATCCAGTCTCCTGCAAAAACCCCACCTGTGAGGACATGTGTCTTTGAGGGGGCTACTTTAAGGATGATGAATGTGGTTCCCACCCTGATGGTGTAAGGGGAAGCTGCTGCACCACAGCAGATCCAAAAGGACTCTTTCCTTTTCCCACTGAAGACTGCACAAAAGACTGAAAAGAAGGGAACATACACAACATACCATGTGCACAGAAACCCACAGTGGGTCAAAAACCACTCAAAGTCATCATAGGAGGCACTGGCAATCACTCTCTTGGCTCTGATGACCTGTTTATTCCTGTCTCAAGAAGCTGGGAGACATCAGCTACTGGCACTGGGAGAGCCAGGATACAGGTTGCCCACTGAGATGAAAACAAGCACTCAAGCCAGAGTGCCCAGTGGTGGCAGAAACACAGGTGCCCCGCTGTCTTCATCTGTCCTCAGTCAGGGCCAACAGTGTCTAACATTTCAGGCAAGAAAGGACATTCAGCTGTTGTTTGGATGGCACAGCTAGAGAGGAACTAGAAGTCAGTGTCTTCCACTTTGGTGTCCCCTGAGGCCCCCACGGGGAAGGAGTCTCCAGTGGGAGATGGGGTGGGAGACCAGCCAGAGGCCCCAAGTCCCTCAGAGCAGTTCGGAGCCTTGGCATCAAAGGTCTGGTCTTGGCTGTGACCCGGCCTGCAGGAAGGGATGGCCAGTGACCTGATGTGGTCACCACTCGATTTACAGAGCCAGAAAAGCCAGGGTGTCTGGTGGCTCAAGGACGCAAGTTCTCTGCGGTCTGTTGGGCCCTTGTGGTCTGAGGGCTGCAGGGAGAAGAGCATCAGCTGTGGACGCTTTGTCCTCACCTTGCCCGTGACAACACACTGTTGTCGGAGAGGTTTGAGCAGTAAAGCGTGGAGCACAGCTGGTGGCCACCAGGGCTGGGGTTGGATGTGCACCTGGCGTGGCGTCCGATCCTAGTTGTTAATGTGTAAAATCGATGCCCAGTACAGGCACAACAGACGTAACATGGCCCAGAAGAGCAATGCTCTGGCTTCCAGGCTTCTAAACTCTCTCACCCCGGCCATCATGGAAAGGTAGACAACCCCGGTCATCTACCGAGGAGATGCAGACCACAGGGCTGCACTGCTGCCCTGGAACAGCAGGGAAGGGGAAAGCCCTCAGCCCAGCTGGAGTATTTTCTGGTCTGTTTTCTCCAGCTAGGCCTTTCCCTGGGATGACACCAGGTTTCCGGCTCTGCCTTGGCTGCCGACCTCAGTGGACGATACTCAGCTGTGCCCACAGTGACCCCTCTCCAGGGCTCCCACTGCAGCCATGGCAGGAGGGAAGAAAGGAGACAGGAGGGGCAGGGAGGAGGGCATGGAGGGGGTGGAGGAAGACGAGGGAGGTGCAGACGAAGAGGAGGAAGGAAAGGAGAAAGGAGAGGCAGAGGACAGGGAGGAAGAGGAGGAGGAAGGAGGGAGGAGGGAGGGTGCAGGGAGACGATGCTGGGTGTGTCTTCACAAGGTGCAAAGTCCGTGCAACGACCGACTTGTGCGCTGTGATGCTGGAAGACAGCAGTCCGCTCCTCCGCAGTCGGCCGAAGGTTTGTCTCGCTTCACCCCA
This sequence comes from Thryonomys swinderianus, assembly GCA_004025085.1. Classification (NCBI taxonomy): domain Eukaryota; kingdom Metazoa; phylum Chordata; class Mammalia; order Rodentia; family Thryonomyidae; genus Thryonomys; species Thryonomys swinderianus. The sequence continues at coordinate 44,390 of PVIC010006945.1, forward strand.
AACGCCTGCTCCTTCAGGCTGTGCTCAAGGAGGCCCAGGATGGGCATGTGTCCTGTCAAGATCTGCCCGCCTCAACGGGCAGTGCGGGGCACAGCGGGTCAGAGCGGGGCTGGCCGGGCTGAGAGGCTGCTGTGCCCGCCGCAGCCCTGCCGTTCATTTACTCTGCGTCCGAGGGCGAAAGCTCAGGACCCTCATGTCACCGTTCCGTCTCCTCATTTCTCTGAGGAGAGCGCACCTAGCCACAGGGTTGTTGTGAAAATTAAATAGTTACACCCACGGTATATATGTTATATTTTATAAATATGTATGTTTATATAAATTTTTATATATAAATGTTATATACTTTTACAATATAAAATTATAAAGATGATATAAAACATGTAAATGTTTACTGTATATGTTTCCACGTAACATATATAAACTGTTTCTCTGCGCACCCATGCACAAATACGTGTGTGTGACGTGACCCTGAGTTCTACTGAGCAGTGACCGGTCACATGTAACTGTGCAGGGACAGCAGGTGCCCATCAACTGTCTACCTTCCCTTCCTCTGTGCGCACCTCAGCAGGACCCCTGGGAACAGAACACCGAACCCCAGTCTCCATCATGAGGGGGTTCAATATTTTGATGGTGAACTGGGGAAAGTTTAATTTTGACAGAAAGGAACAAACAGGGCGCTTTCTATTCCACTGCATACGCTGACCACCTGTCATGGAGCACGCTGCTCTACAAGTCTGCCCAGAACGCCAGTTTACTTCATTTAGGGAAAGTCATATGGCTCATAAAACACCTTCCCAGGCCAGAGATTTAGCTCAGTGGTTCCGCCACCTGCCTAGCAAGCACAAGGGTCCTGGTTCGATCCCGGTAACCATATACAATGATATAATATTGGGCGTGGTGACTCTCGCCCACCACAATGCTGGCTGTGGTGACTCATGCCTATAATCCCAGCACTCGGGAGGCAGAGGCAGGAGGATTGCTGAGTTCGAGGCTTGCCTGAGCTACCTAGTGAGCTCAGGGCCAGCCTGAACTACAAAGCGAGACCCTGTCTCAAAAAAAAAAACCACCTTCCCTCCCTCTGACCTCTTTTCTGAATGGCTCCATGCCCTCCGCAGAGTGCCCATGCCAGGCCCCTGGCACTTCTGTCCTGTCTCCAGGTCCCTGCTGCTGCCTGGGCTCTGTCTCACGTCACTGATCCCTCCCCTCTACCCCAGGTAGGGACAGGAACAGTCTACATTCTTCTCCAGATGTCTGCAGGGACCTGACTTTCCTGTATGGTTAAGTGAAGGAATCCGTGCTCCTGGAGACATAAGAAATGTTTGCTACTTGAGAGATTGTTTTAAAAATTTGATCTCCACATTTTCAGATGGATACAACTGCTTTCAATGTGCGGCTCACTCCATAGTAATTTCTTTCACAGACTCACTTTGCACCTCAAAGCTCCTGCGTCCTAGTCAGGAGTCTTCCCTTTCCGGTGAGTTCTTTACAACTCAAGCCTGGATTCAGCCAATCGGAAAACTTCCAGTGTGAAGAAACTGGGCGGCACCTTTGGTTCGAGCTCTCAGGGCCGCAGACACAGAAGCAGGAAGTGAGAAGGGAAGTGGCCTCACTTCCTCTGTGGGAGGGTAGGAGCCCGGGGACCCCAGCGGGTCAGCGCGCTTACTCACCATAGCCCTGGAGCTCTCCCGCAAGTCTGTCCACATCAACGTGCAGCTGGTGTTCTACAAATGTCCTTATGAATTTGTTTCTCAGGGCTTCCTAAAAGGAAATAATACAGCTTCACAAAGAGAGCCGCATCATGTCCCCCTACTTAGCAACAGTTACATTAGATTTATTCACAGGTTCGTGACACCAGAAAAAGACACATAAAGTGAATCCACTTAAAAATGCTCTACATGGACATAGTGGTACATGCCTATAATCCCAGCACACTGGGGGACTGAGGCAGGACGGTCATAAATTTGAGCCCAGCCTAGGCAATTTAGAAACTTAATGACCCTGTCTCAGAATTTAAATTTATAAAAGGGCTTGGGTTATGTCTCTGTGCAAAAGCCCTGAATTTAATCCTCAATACAGCAAAACAATAATAATAATAAGAGTTCTAAAACAGGGCTGTAGATTTAGCTCAGTAGTTCAGCCACCTGCCTAGCAAGTGCAAAGTCCTGAGTTTGACCCATGGTAACCACATACAGCAATACGGGGCGTGGTGACTCACGTCCACCAGCAATCAGCACTACACACCACAGTGCCAGGTGGTGGCTCGCACCTGTCATCCCAGCACTCAGGAGGCAGAGGCAGGAGGATTGCTGAGTTCAAGACTTGCCTGGGCTACACAGTGAGCTCAGGGCTAGCCTAATCTACAAAGTGAGACCCTGTCTCAACAACAACAAAAAGAGTTCTAAAACATAATGAATCACAAGTTAATTTTTTTCCTTCCCAGCTGGCCTGGGAAACTGCATGGCCAGCCAGAATGCCCACTTAGGCCCCCTCCTGTCTTCTTCTAGCGGTTGGGGTGACCTCTGGCCTCCCCATCCCTCTTTGCTTGCTCTAACAACTATGCTCACAATATTACGTAAGCACATCCCCACTGAAGGGAACCTGGAATCACCCAGTAGTGTCCACGGTCAAACCCGCCGCACGGTCGCTTCACTCCACAGCTTCTAGGATTTCCTGGCTGCCCAGGAAGAAGCCCAAGGAGCAGACAGGTTCGGTGGCCAGCAGAAGGTCGTCTAGCAGGCTGACAGCAGAGGAGCTTGGAGCCCAACCCAGGTGATTTGATCCTCAAGTCCATGACCCCAATTACTTGTCAGTGGGCAACAGATAACCCAGGAGCGAACAAAAATACAAGACACTTTTCTCATCTTACCAGGCTCAAGGTCAACTAGGACTTCCAAATTGTCCTTAAAGCTATTAGGTAAAAGGGCTGGGGATTTAGCTCAAGTGGTACCGCGCCAGCCTTGGACAGACAAGGGCCCGAGTTTGATCCCCAGTACCACAAAAAAAAAAAAAAAAAAAAAGTTATTAGGTAAATTACTCCAGCTAACACTTTGCAGTTAATGATTGCCAGGCCCTGGAGAAGTTGGGCATTTTAAGCCATCACCCATTTTGACAGAATTAGGATGCCCACACAGACTGTTAGGAAATTAACATTAATTACCATAGTAGATTTATAACTATGGAGAATGGAAACTACGAAAGAGCACTGAATTTAATATGGAATGTAAAGCACAGGCGACTATCGGTAAATTATTAATAAATTTCCAAATGGTACCATCCTGCACTGGGTAAAACACCAGAACCCCAGGAGACATGTTCCCACGTATCTGCTTAGCGGCAGCCTTGCGTGCTGGCTGAGTGCTTTCCCAGCAGCCTGTGCCTCAGACACCTGCCCTGGTGGCAAAGACGGTCACCACCCACCTGCAGCTGGGTGAACATCTGTCCATTTCCGCTTCCCTGGAAAAGGCTGAACATCTTCAGCAGCGTTTCTGATAAAGTTTTCAACTTGTCCACAAAATAAAAGGTGTGGTTAGCCTGTGAAAGAGAGTACATTGGGGTGAGTCCCTCACGCAGCTCTCGCGTGAGGATCCCCCCTCAGTCCCGCAGCATCTGCAAGACGCGTCCCGGCAGGCTGGCGGGCACCTCCGGTCCCTCTGGGGGAGCCTCAGGCAGGCGGGCGTGTGCCATTATCCTAGCCAATCGCCACCGCGCCCGCCTGCATCCCTCTGCCAGGCACCCTGCGCCTCTGCACAGAGCACGCCAGGCGTGTGCTCCTTCCTCACGGCTGGCAGAGTTCACTGCAGTAAGACTTCCGTGAACAATCCGGCATCATAAAACATGCAGTCACAGGCCTGTAGAACCACATACCTCTTTCTCTCAAGAGAACAGATTCTATCCTAAGGAAACAATTGACGATGTACAAAGGCCCAGCCGTGAAGACGTCAGACACAACACTCTTGTATTTAATACAGAGGCTCAGTGCCACAGACAGCGAGGAGACAGCCCGAGACTCCAGACACACTGCTGGGACACAGACTCTTCCGAGCAGCGCTAAAGAACCAGAGGGAGAGCTCTAACCCCAGGCTCAGCTCTCCAGGAAAATGCCCCAGCCGTGCCAGCATGTGACTACTTCAGCGTCCGGCCCAGGCCGGGCACGCACAAAATGCCCAGGAAACAGAGAAGGCCGCCACACTGGTCAGAAGGCACAGACCGCTGGGCTGCACACGCGATCAATGCAGTCAACTCAAGGAACACACACACACGCGGTCACATGTGAACAGATACACAAAGCGAGTTATTAAAACTCAAGTTAAAATAGCCAAGTGTACTTTGTATATGTACACCCTCACTATTCAAATACTCAAGTAAAATTCACTAAACCTAATATGCTAGGACAAATATCAGTAAAATACCAAGACTTATAAATTACTTAGGTAAATATTACAAAATTTAAATACTCCTAAAAGTCTGTGTAAAACATTTTTTAGATCAATACATTATTTTAAAACATCACAAACAACTTCAATTTCAAAAAAATTCAAGAAATGATCGTACAAAAAAGATGATAATGTTAGCTACCACAATATATTATCTGTAACCAAAATTCATATTTAAATGTTTTTGATTAAATTAAAAAGTAAAAGTTAATGCAACAAAAATTTACTTATCCTATTGATAAAATAATACAGAAAATCTAAGGAAACCAGAAAAGAGACATTAGTCAAGACAAATATTTTACAATAAATATTAAACAATAAATGTGTGTTATATTCCTCTAAGTAAATAAATAATAAAACAATATAGGGGGTGGGGAGGTGTGGGTGGGTAGGGATGTGGGTAAAAATGAGAATTAACTTGCGTCATATTCTGCTACAAATTCCCCAATGTTGTGTGTGATTGTGAGATGTATACAAAATGTACCAAGAATTCAATTAAGAAAATAATAATAATAAAATATATAAATATTTAGAAAGTCCAACTTGCAATTAATGTTTTCTAAACTATTAGAATGTATGTAAATCATTCAGTGTAAAACATGAAATCATTTAATATGAAATTAATGTTAATATAATAAAATAATTTTCAAAATAACTTTAAAGTATTAAACTAATAAAATAATGTAATTATATTAGAACCCAAATCTACCAAAAATTTTAAAATTCCTACAATATGTCACATATACTATTTTTGACTACAGATTTTTACGTCTTGATTAAATTTACTCTAAGAACAAAATAGCAAATCAGCAAGAGGCTGCAGAGAAGCCTCACTCGAGCGCTGGCCTCGGGACTGACCCGCTGGCTACGGCGTCGCCCCAGGCAGGCCCGCGAGGGCCGTGCACTCCTCGCGGAGCCCAGAGCGCGGGCCGGGCGGCGGGCGGCGGGCCTGCCATGGGAGCGGCAGCGAGAGCCCGGACGGCGCTGCACCCCACAGGCAGCCCGAGGGGCCCCGGAAGGACCCGGAAGGGGGCTGTGCAGCCGTGACTTGGAAGCGCTTTGCTCGCTGCTCCCGCCCTGGGAGAGCCCAGATGCCTGGGAACAGTGCAAGAGGCCGCCAGACCGAGAGCTCCGAGAGGGGCAGAGGAGACCGAGCGCCCTGGGCCTCAGGCGGCAAGAGCGCAGCAGCAGCAGGCGCCTCCCCACCCACCCGGCACGGGAAGCGGAGCAGACACCACGTTTCCCAAGCAGCAACCCAGCAACAGGCGGCAGCCCCTCCCCCCCCCCCCCCCCCCCCCCCCCAGCGCCCAGCTCCCTGACAGGCCCGAGCACCCGGGAGCACGGGCAGCCGGAAGGACTCTGGTCCCGGCAGGAGGTGCGGAGGCAGGCCTGGGCGGCCCGGCAAGCCGACTCCTAGCACAAGCCCAGCCCGGACACGGAGCGGAGACAGAAAGAGCGCCTGGCCTGGACCCTGCACTGTCCATACAGTGAGAGCACAGGCGCGACCAGGGCCCGGCCTGACGAGTGCCCCAGGCTCCAGTGCCCACCCGGGCACCTGGCAGGGGACCTGGAGGAGCCCCGCTCGTCCCTCCTGGGAGCCACATCCAGGACTGCCAGGAACTCCGGCAGTACCAAGGAAACCATGCAGGCGGGAGCAGCACCACAAGGGCCATGACTGCAGCCACGGCCTACAGAGCAGCCAAGACCTATGTAAGAGGTCTACACGGGACATCTGCTTCCAGTAATATAAGCCGTAGACACCATTATGTCCTAATGTAAGAACCAAACCGTCCAGGATACAGCTGAAAACCACCCACCACACAAGAACCAGAGAAAACGCAGCTGTATAAGAAGAGCAACCAGGGCCGGAGGGTTAGCTCAATGGCTCCAGTGCCTGCCTCACAAGCGCAAGGTCCTGAGTTCGATCCCCGGTAACCACATACAATGCTGGGCGTGGTGACTCACCCACCAGCAATTAATACCACATACCACAGTGCCGGGCGGGGGGGCTCATGCCTGTCATCCCAGCACTCGGGAGGCAAATTGAAATTTTCAAATTGAAAAGGTCCCCACTGAACACAGACAGGGCATTAGAGCATAAAAAATAAAGGCTGTAATGGGCTGAAATGCATCCCACTGGTTGGTGTCTAAGAGTTTGCTGAGAGGAGGATTGCTGAGTTCGATGCTTGCCTAGGCTACCCAGTGAGCTCAGAGCCAGCCTGAACTACAAAGCGAGACCCTGTCTCAAAAAAAAAAAAAGAAGAGCACTGAGACATTACCAAAATAAAGTAGGTGTTGGAATGATCTGGCTGCTATTATAAAGCATTACCATAAAAACGTTTCAGTAAGGAATCTCCAGTTGTTTTGAAACAAATAAAATGACAGAAGTCACACGTGTGCACATCCATACATGCACACACACATATGTGCGCACACATGTGCACACACATATACATACACACAGATTCAAGTGGGACTAGGGAAATCTGGACAAGGGCGGCGAACCCCAGCAATGTCAGAAGCCTGGCTGGTACACCGCCCTGCAGTGTTGTGAGACGTTACAGTGGGAAATGCAGTAAAGAGGCTCCAGCTCGTGCTCGCTTTGGCAGCACATATACTAAAAAAGAGGCTCCAGCTCTGTTGTTATTTCTTTCAAATGCATACAAATCTACAATCACCTCAAGATAAAAATTTAATTTTTAAGAGGACACAGGAGTCAAATTGAAAAGGTCCCCACTGAACACAGACAGGGCATTAGAGCATAAAAAATAAAGGCTGTAATGGGCTGAAATGCATCCCACTGGTTGGTGTCTAAGAGTTTGCTCTGTTTTTTAATTATCTTCCCAAGATGAGCGGAAATCAGGAAGGCTCATAGCCGGAAGTCCCACCCCAAGGTGGGCCATGATTCACAGACACCCTATGCTTCATGTCGTCTATTTTCATCTCATTAGAGACATGACTGGGACTTTGTTTCATCTACATACCACCTGCTCACTCACTATGGAGTCTAGAAAATAGCCTATTCCTCTTTTACTTGTAATTACTCTTTTATTTAAAACACAGAGGAAAAAATTAATGCATGAGGTATTAGCTCTCAATTTATTTTGTGGTTGCTGTGGTTGAATCCATTATTTTCTTTTATATCACCCTCTCCTCTGCTTAAAGGAGAATGAGATAGAGGAATTTTATGATTTGAAAATTGGATATAGTCAGAATGAAGAACAGAAATAAATCTCTTTCTCAGTTTGGTTAAACCAGAAGGGCAAAACCAAGGAACAGAGCAACACCCATTCCCACTCTACCCATTTCATAAGTAGAAAGAGCCCACTTTGCCATCTTGGATGGATGGGTGGGTGGATGGATGGATGGATGGGTGTATGGATGGCTGGATGGATGGATGGATGGATGGGTAGCTGGATGGATGGCTGGATGGATGGCTGGATGGCTGGCTGGATGGATGTCTGGATGGATGGATGGATGGAT